>JARXKY010000244.1:0-12149 GCA_029853015.1 Chelidonichthys spinosus
GAAGACCACTAGAGGGTTGAAGGTAGTGTGGCCGAGTGGTCAAAGGCGCTGGATTTAGGCTCCAGTCTCTCAGGAGGCGTGGGTTCGAATCCCACCACTGCCACTAGATGTAATGTACCGAACCTGTGAATTCGGTTCGCTCTGTTCCTTAGTCACATTGCAGTGAAACTTGATGACTCAGAAATCGGTCTACCAGGCAATGTGTATCATGACTTCATTCTGAATTGGAAAATAATGCCATCGGTAAATATCCCATGATTGGTCATTTTGAAACATTTGGCAACCTATGAAGTTGAATTTACAATGATTCCACCATTTCAATACCTTATCTGGAATTTGGTGACAAACAATGAGTAGATATTGAATAATACTCGAGAGGTGGTCAATGGCACTGGATTTAGGAAATTCATCTCCAGTATCTATGGAAGCGATTTGCATAGCCAACAATGTGGCAAGAGGAGCAGAGTGGCGCAGCGGAAGCGTGCTGGGCCCATAACCCAGATGTCGATGGATCGAAACCATCCTCTGCTAATTGTCCATGCTTTAGCCCGACAAGACTCCCTACGTTCCTTATAATTTTCTTCAATCCTGCCACTGTCATGTTTTCACGTTTCCAAGTGTAAAGCTACACTATTCCACTTCACCCCTGTTACATCATGATACTCACATGTTAGGCAATTTACGTATTTGACTATATCTTCATAAGATGGCTCTTCTTTGAGAAAGCTCAACTTTCCTGCCAATTTGACTTCTTCACTCTTCGAATGACTGAAGACCACTAGAGGGTTGAAGGTAGTGTGGCCGAGTGGTCAAAGGCGCTGGATTTAGGCTCCAGTCTCTCAGGAGGCGTGGGTTCGAATCCCACCACTGCCACTAGATGTAATGTCCCGAACCTGTGAATTTGGTTCGCTCTGTTCCTTAGTCACATTGCAGTGAAACTTGATGACTCAGAAATCGGTCTACCAGGCAATGTGTATCATGACTTCTTTCTGAATTGGAAAATAATGCCATCGGTAAATATCCCAGGATTGGTCATTTTGAAACATTTGGCAACCTATAAAGTTGAATTTACAATGATTCCACCATTTCAATACCTTATCTGGATTTTGGTGACAAACAATGAGTAGATATTGAATAATTATCGAGAGGTGGTCGATGGCACTGGATTTAGGAAATTCATCTCCAGTATCTATGGAAGCGATTTGCATAGCCAACAATGTGAAAAGAGGAGCAGAGTGGCGCAGCGGAAGCGTGCTGGGCCCATAACCCAGATGTCGATGGATCGAAACCATCCTCTGCTAATTGTCCATGCTTTAGCCCGACAAGACTCCCTACGTTCCTTATAATTTTCTTCAATCCTGCCACTGTCATGTTTTTACGTTTCCAAGTGTAAAGCTACACTATTCCACTTCACCCCTGTTACATCATGATACTCACATGTTAGGCAATTTACGTATTTCACCGAAGTCCCTTCACTCAAGGCTGTAACCCATCCAATCTCTGCTACCCACCACTCTCCACCGGTAAGGAACTTGAAGTACTAGGAGGGCTTTGGAACTGCCAGTCTGCAGTCAAGAAGGCGGACACCATCTCAGCCTATGCCTCCCTGCAGACTCTCCACTTCCTGGCCCTCACAGAGACCTGGATCACTCCAGAAAACACTGCCACTCCAGCTGCCCTTTCAACTGCCTACTCGTTTTCACACTCCCCAAGATGAACAGGGCGAGGAGGAGGAACTGGGCTCCTCATCTCACCCACATGGTCCTACCAGGTCCTTCCTCTCGACCACCTACCCCGATCTACGCTTGAATTTCACGCCGTCTCTGTCACGCTTCCTCTCAAACTCAACATCATAGTGATCTATCGCCCACCCGGTCCTCTTGGTGACTTTTTGGATGAGATGGATGCCCTCCTGAGCTGCTCCCCTGATGATGGCACACCACTCGTCGTCCTCGGTGACTTCAACATCCACCCGGGAAAGCTGCATTCATCTGAATTCATAGACTTCTTTTCCGCTTTTGACCTTACACTGTCCCCCTCTCCACCAACTCACCGGGCCGGGAACCAACTTGACCTTGTCTTCACAAGATCCTGTGACATCTCGGTACTCTCTGTTACCCCGCTCACCGTGTCCGACCACCACTTTGTGTCTTTCTCCATCCCCATGAAGCCCACCTCATCCCTCCACTCTACGCGTCGAATGGTCACCAGCCGCCGCAACCTGAAATCCCTCACACCCTCCGCTCTCCTCCTCAACTATTATCTCCTCGCTCCCATCCTCAGAACAGTTCTCCTTAATGTCTACTGAGGAAGCCTCCTCTATCCTGATGTCCTCACTCTCCTCTTCTTTGGACACACTCTGTCCCTCAATCTCACGACCCGGCGCGATCATCTCCCGCCCCTCCCTGGCTGTCTGAACCTCTGCGAACCAACAGATCATTGTTGCGAGCGTCAGAGAGAAAATGGAAGAAATCGGGACATCACGAGGACCTTGCTCACTACCACCTCCTCCTCTCTGACTTCACCTCAACTGTTTCGGCAGCCAAATCTGCCTTCTACCTGGCTAAGATCAACTCTTCTGCCTCCAACCCCAGGAAACTCTTCTCCGTGTTCTCTTCCCTCCTCACCCCTCCTGCCCCTACCCCCCCTTCCTCCCTTACTGCCGATGACTTTGCAACTTACTTTACCAAGAAAGTACATGACATCAGCTCCTCATTCACGCCTATTCCCTCCCAGAAGACATCTCCCCCAACTCTCAACTCGGATGGTCTTACCAGCTTTAGCCCCCTCACCTCTGAGGACGTCCACGCACTTGTTACATCTAACCGCGCCACCACCTGCTCCCTTGACCCGATTCCCTCCTCTCTTCTCCAGGACATCTCACACGACATCTTGCCATTCCTCACCACCCTGATCAACTCCTCCCTCACCTCAGGTGTCATTCCAGCGGATTTTAAGACCGCTATCGTGAAGCCTCTCCTTAAAAAACCCACCCTAGACGCTACTGACATTCAAAGCTACAGACCTGTATCTCTTCTTTCATTCCTCTCTAAAACCTTGGAACGTGCCTCCTACAACCAACTGTCATCCTATCTCTTGCGGAAAAACCTCCTAGACCCTAATCAATCAGGATTCAGGACTGCTCACTCCACTGAGACGGCCCTCCTCACAGTGACCGAGTCCCTGCGAGACGCCAGAGCCTCGTCCCACTCCTCCGTTCTCATTCTCCTCGACCTATCTGCTGCATTCGACACAGTCAACCACCAAATCCTCCTCTCCACTCTGGCTGAACTTGGCATAACTGACTCTGCTCTCGCCTGGTTTACATCATACCTGACAAACCGCACCTTCCAGGTCACATGGAATGGCTCTATGTCCAAACCCTGCTCTCTGGACACGGGCGTCCCTCAAGGCTCAGTATTAGGACCGCTTCTGTTCTCACTATACACCAGATCACTAGGTTCTGTTATCACATCGCATGGATTCTCCTACCATTGCTACGCAGATGACACCCAGCTGTTCCTCTCTTTTCCCCCGTCCTCTGACGCTCACATTGCAACTCGCATCTCAAACTGTCTGGCTGACATCTCTGTCTGGACAACTGCACATCACCTCAAGCTCAACCTGAACAAAACCGAACTCCTCTTCATCCCAGGGAAAGACTGCCCTCGCATGGACCTGTCGGTCACTGTCCAGGGCATCACAGTATTACCTTCCTCAACTGCGAGGAACCTGGGTGTAATCCTCGATGACCAACTATCCTGCACCCCCAACATCACTGCTGTGGCCCGATCCTGCAGATTCGCCCTCTACAATATCCGCAGGATTCGGACCCTCCTCACAAAGGATGCAACGCAGCTCTTGGTCCAAGCACTGGTCATCTCCCGCCTTGACTACTGCAACTCTCTCCTGGCCGGACTCCCGGCCTCTGCGATTAAACCATTACAGCGTATCCAGAATGCCGCAGCACGCCTTATCTTCAATCTACCCAAATTCTCCCACGTGACCCCCCTCCTCCGTGACCTCCACTGGCTCCCTGTTGCAGCACGCATCCAATTCAAGACGATGACACTGGCCTTCAGGGCCATCAATGGAACGGCACCCTTCTACCTTCAAACACTGGTCAAACCTCATGCCCCGAAGCGAGCACTTCGCTCTTCTACTTCAGCTGGCCGGCTGGTACCACCATCGCTGAAATCAAGCAAATGTCGCTCAGCAAAGTCCAGAATCTTCTCTGTTCTGGCGCCTCAGTGGTGGAACGAACTCCCGACCAATGTCAGGACAGCAGAGTCATTTGCCATCTTCCGAAAAAGGCTCAAGACTCACCTGTTCAGACTTCACCTTGACTCTACATAGCATGACCCACTAGCAACCTCCCTCGAAACCCCCCCCCCCCCCAAAAAAAAAAAAAACAAAAAACAAAAAACAAAAAACAAAAAAAAAACAAACAAAAAAAAACAAAAAACAAAAACAACAACAACAAAAAACCTTACCTATAGCACTCTGATCTTAGCACTGTTGCTCTTGAAGTACTACTTTACTCAGATGAGGACCTAACACTTGTTCTATTTTTAGCTCTTACTTTATCGGCAATGATACGTCGTGGTTTCTTTGTTTCCTTCTTTTGACAAATGTACTTATTGTAAGTCGCTTTGGACAAAAGCGTCTGCTAAATGACCTAAATGTAAATGTAAATGTAAATGTAAATGACTATATCTTCATAAGATGGCTCTTCTTTGAGAAAGCTCAACTTTCCTGCCAATTTGACTTCTTCACTCTCTGACTGACTGAAGACCACGTGCAGGGTTGAAGGTAGTGTGGCCGAGTGGTCAAAGGCGCTGGATTAAGGCTCCAGTCTCTCAGGAGGCGTGGGTTCGAATCCCACCACTGCCACTAGATGTAATGTACCGAACCTGTGAATTTGGTTCGCTCTGTTCCTTAGTCACATTGCAGTGAAACTTGATGACTCAGAAATCGGTCTACCAGGCAATGTGTATCATGACTTCATTCTGAATTGGAAAATAATGCCATCGGTAAATATCCCATGATTGGTCATTTTGAAACATTTGGCAACCTATGAAGTTGAATTTACAATGATTCCACCATTTCAATACCTTATCTGGAATTTGGTGACAAACAATGAGTAGATATTGAATAATACTCGAGAGGTGGTCAATGGCACTGGATTTAGGAAATTCATCTCCAGTATCTATGGAAGCGATTTGCATAGCCAACAATGTGAAAAGAGGAGCAGAGTGGCGCAGCGGAAGCGTGCTGGGCCCATAACCCAGATGTCGATGGATCGAAACCATCCTCTGCTAATTGTCCATGCTTTAGCCCGACAAGACTCCCTACGTTCCTTATGATTTTCTTCAATCCTGCCACTGTCATGTTTTCACGTTTCCAAGTGTAAAGCTACACTATTCCACTTCACCCCTGTTACATCATGATACTCACATGTTAGGCAATTTACGTATTTGACTATATCTTCATAAGATGGCTCTTCTTTGAGAAAGCTCAACTTTCCTGCCAATTTGACTTCTTCACTCTCTGACTGACTGAAGACCACGTGCAGGGTTGAAGGTAGTGTGGCCGAGTGGTCAAAGGCGCTGGATTAAGGCTCCAGTCTCTCAGGAGGCGTGGGTTCGAATCCCACCATTGCCACTAGATGTAATGTACCGAACCTGTGAATTTGGTTCGCTCTGTTCCTTAGTCACATTGCAGTGAAACTTGATGACTCAGAAATCGGTCTACCAGGCAATGTGTATCATGACTTCATTCTGAATTGGAAAATAATGCCATCGGTAAATATCCCATGATTGGTCATTTTGAAACATTTGGCAACATATGAAGTTGAATTTACAATGATTCCACCATTTCAATACCTTATCTGGATTTTGGTGACAAACAATGAGTAGATATTGAATAATACTCGAGAGGTGGTCGATGGCACTGGATTTAGGAAATTCATCTCCAGTATCTATGGAAGCGATTTGCATAGCCAACAATGTGGAAAGAGGAGCAGAGTGGCGCAGCGGAAGCGTGCTGGGCCCATAACCCAGATGTCGATGGATCGAAACCATCCTCTGCTAATTGTCCATGCTTTAGCCCGACAAGACTCCCTACGTTCCTTATAATTTTCTTCAATCCTGCCACTGTCATGTTTTCACGTTTCCAAGTGTAAAGCTACACTATTCCACTTCACCCCTGTTACATCATGATACTCACATGTTAGGCAATTTACGTATTTGACTATATCTTCATAAGATGGCTCTTCTTTGAGAAAGCTCAACTTTCCTGCCAATTTGACTTCTTCACTCTTCGAATGACTGAAGACCACTAGAGGGTTGAAGGTAGTGTGGCCGAGTGGTCAAAGGCGCTGGATTTAGGCTCCAGTCTCTCAGGAGGCGTGGGTTCGAATCCCACCACTGCCACTAGATGTAATGTACCGAACCTGTGAATTTGGTTCGCTCTGTTCCTTAGTCACATTGCAGTGAAACTTGATGACTCAGAAATCGGTCTACCAGGCAATGTGTATCATGACTTCATTCTGAATTGGAAAATAATGCCATCGGTAAATATCCCATGATTGGTCATTTTGAAACATTTGGCAACCTATGAAGTTGAATTTACAATGATTCCACCATTTCAATACCTTATCTGGAATTTGGTGACAAACAATGAGTAGATATTGAATAATTATCGAGAGGTGGTCGATGGCACTGGATTTAGGAAATTCATCTCCAGTATCTATGGAAGCGATTTGCATAGCCAACAATGTGAAAAGAGGAGCAGAGTGGCGCAGCGGAAGCGTGCTGGGCCCATAACCCAGATGTCGATGGATCGAAACCATCCTCTGCTAATTGTCCATGCTTTAGCCCGACAAGACTCCCTACGTTCCTTATAATTTTCTTCAATCCTGCCACTGTCATGTTTTTTACGTTTCCAAGTGTAAAGCTACACTATTCCACTTCACCCCTGTTACATCATGATACTCACATGTTAGGCAATTTACGTATTTCACCGAAGTCCCTTCACTCAAGGCTGTAACCCATCCAATCTCTGCTACCCACCACTCTCCACCGGTAAGGAACTTGAAGTACTAGGAGGGCTTTGGAACTGCCAGTCTGCAGTCAAGAAGGCGGACACCATCTCAGCCTATGCCTCCCTGCAGACTCTCCACTTCCTGGCCCTCACAGAGACCTGGATCACTCCAGAAAACACTGCCACTCCAGCTGCCCTTTCAACTGCCTACTCGTTTTCACACTCCCCAAGATGAACAGGGCGAGGAGGAGGAACTGGGCTCCTCATCTCACCCACATGGTCCTACCAGGTCCTTCCTCTCGACCACCTACCCCGATCTACGCTTGAATTTCACGCCGTCTCTGTCACGCTTCCTCTCAAACTCAACATCATAGTGATCTATCGCCCACCCGGTCCCTCTTGGTGACTTTTTGGATGAGATGGATGCCCTCCTGAGCTGCTCCCCTGATGATGGCACACCACTCGTCGTCCTCGGTGACTTCAACATCCACCCGGGAAAGCTGCATTCATCTGAATTCATAGACTTCTTTTCCGCTTTTGACCTTACACTGTCCCCCTCTCCACCAACTCACCGGGCCGGGAACCAACTTGACCTTGTCTTCACAAGATCCTGTGACATCTCGGTACTCTCTGTTACCCCGCTCACCGTGTCCGACCACCACTTTGTGTCTTTCTCCATCCCCATGAAGCCCACCTCATCCCTCCACTCTACGCGTCGAATGGTCACCAGCCGCCGCAACCTGAAATCCCTCACACCCTCCGCTCTCTCCTCAACTATTATCTCCTCGCTCCCATCCTCAGAACAGTTCTCCTTAATGTCTACTGAGGAAGCCTCCTCTATCCTGATGTCCTCACTCTCCTCTTCTTTGGACACACTCTGTCCCTCAATCTCACGACCGGCGCGATCATCTCCCGCCCCTCCCTGGCTGTCTGAACCTCTGCGAACCAACAGATCATTGTTGCGAGCGTCAGAGAGAAAATGGAAGAAATCGGGACATCACGAGGACCTTGCTCACTACCACCTCCTCCTCTCTGACTTCACCTCAACTGTTTCGGCAGCCAAATCTGCCTTCTACCTGGCTAAGATCAACTCTTCTGCCTCCAACCCCAGGAAACTCTTCTCCGTGTTCTCTTCCCTCCTCACCCCTCCTGCCCCTACCCCCCCTTCCTCCCTTACTGCCGATGACTTTGCAACTTACTTTACCAAGAAAGTACATGACATCAGCTCCTCATTCACGCCTATTCCCTCCCAGAAGACATCTCCCCCAACTCTCAACTCGGATGGTCTTACCAGCTTTAGCCCCCTCACCTCTGAGGACGTCCACGCACTTGTTACATCTAACCGCGCCACCACCTGCTCCCTTGACCCGATTCCCTCCTCTCTTCTCCAGGACATCTCACACGACATCTTGCCATTCCTCACCACCCTGATCAACTCCTCCCTCACCTCAGGTGTCATTCCAGCGGATTTTAAGACCGCTATCGTGAAGCCTCTCCTTAAAAAACCCACCCTAGACGCTACTGACATTCAAAGCTACAGACCTGTATCTCTTCTTTCATTCCTCTCTAAAACCTTGGAACGTGCCTCCTACAACCAACTGTCATCCTATCTCTTGCGGAAAAACCTCCTAGACCCTAATCAATCAGGATTCAGGACTGCTCACTCCACTGAGACGGCCCTCCTCACAGTGACCGAGTCCCTGCGAGACGCCAGAGCCTCGTCCCACTCCTCCGTTCTCATTCTCCTCGACCTATCTGCTGCATTCGACACAGTCAACCACCAAATCCTCCTCTCCACTCTGGCTGAACTTGGCATAACTGACTCTGCTCTCGCCTGGTTTACATCATACCTGACAAACCGCACCTTCCAGGTCACATGGAATGGCTCTATGTCCAAACCCTGCTCTCTGGACACGGGCGTCCCTCAAGGCTCAGTATTAGGACCGCTTCTGTTCTCACTATACACCAGATCACTAGGTTCTGTTATCACATCGCATGGATTCTCCTACCATTGCTACGCAGATGACACCCAGCTGTTCCTCTCTTTTTCCCCCGTCCTCTGACGCTCACATTGCAACTCGCATCTCAAACTGTCTGGCTGACATCTCTGTCTGGACAACTGCACATCACCTCAAGCTCAACCTGAACAAAACCGAACTCCTCTTCATCCCAGGGAAAGACTGCCCTCGCATGGACCTGTCGGTCACTGTCCAGGGCATCACAGTATTACCTTCCTCAACTGCGAGGAACCTGGGTGTAATCCTCGATGACCAACTATCCTGCACCCCCAACATCACTGCTGTGGCCCGATCCTGCAGATTCGCCCTCTACAATATCCGCAGGATTCGGACCCTCCTCACAAAGGATGCAACGCAGCTCTTGGTCCAAGCACTGGTCATCTCCCGCCTTGACTACTGCAACTCTCTCCTGGCCGGACTCCCGGCCTCTGCGATTAAACCATTACAGCGTATCCAGAATGCCGCAGCACGCCTTATCTTCAATCTACCCAAATTCTCCCACGTGACCCCCCTCCTCCGTGACCTCCACTGGCTCCCTGTTGCAGCACGCATCCAATTCAAGACGATGACACTGGCCTTCAGGGCCATCAATGGAACGGCACCCTTCTACCTTCAAACACTGGTCAAACCTCATGCCCCGAAGCGAGCACTTCGCTCTTCTACTTCAGCTGGCCGGCTGGTACCACCATCGCTGAAATCAAGCAAATGTCGCTCAGCAAAGTCCAGAATCTTCTCTGTTCTGGCGCCTCAGTGGTGGAACGAACTCCCGACCAATGTCAGGACAGCAGAGTCATTTGCCATCTTCCGAAAAAGGCTCAAGACTCACCTGTTCAGACTTCACCTTGACTCTACATAGCATGACCCACTAGCAACCTCCCTCGAAACCCCCCCCCCCCCCAAAAAAACAAAAACAAAAACAAAAAACAAAAAACAAAAAAAAAAAAAACAAAAAAAAAAACAAAAAACAAAAACAACAACAACAAAAAACCTTACCTATAGCACTCTGATCTTAGCACTGTTGCTCTTGAAGTACTACTTTACTCAGATGAGGACCTAACACTTGTTCTATTTTTAGCTCTTACTTTATCGGCAATGATACGTCGTGGTTTCTTTGTTTCCTTCTTTTGACAAATGTACTTATTGTAAGTCGCTTTGGACAAAAGCGTCTGCTAAATGACCTAAATGTAAATGTAAATGTAAATGTAAATGACTATATCTTCATAAGATGGCTCTTCTTTGAGAAAGCTCAACTTTCCTGCCAATTTGACTTCTTCACTCTCTGACTGACTGAAGACCACGTGCAGGGTTGAAGGTAGTGTGGCCGAGTGGTCAAAGGCGCTGGATTAAGGCTCCAGTCTCTCAGGAGGCGTGGGTTCGAATCCCACCACTGCCACTAGATGTAATGTACCGAACCTGTGAATTTGGTTCGCTCTGTTCCTTAGTCACATTGCAGTGAAACTTGATGACTCAGAAATCGGTCTACCAGGCAATGTGTATCATGACTTCATTCTGAATTGGAAAATAATGCCATCGGTAAATATCCCATGATTGGTCATTTTGAAACATTTGGCAACCTATGAAGTTGAATTTACAATGATTCCACCATTTCAATACCTTATCTGGAATTTGGTGACAAACAATGAGTAGATATTGAATAATACTCGAGAGGTGGTCAATGGCACTGGATTTAGGAAATTCATCTCCAGTATCTATGGAAGCGATTTGCATAGCCAACAATGTGAAAAGAGGAGCAGAGTGGCGCAGCGGAAGCGTGCTGGGCCCATAACCCAGATGTCGATGGATCGAAACCATCCTCTGCTAATTGTCCATGCTTTAGCCCGACAAGACTCCCTACGTTCCTTATGATTTTCTTCAATCCTGCCACTGTCATGTTTTCACGTTTCCAAGTGTAAAGCTACACTATTCCACTTCACCCCCTGTTACATCATGATACTCACATGTTAGGCAATTTACGTATTTGACTATATCTTCATAAGATGGCTCTTCTTTGAGAAAGCTCAACTTTCCTGCCAATTTGACTTCTTCACTCTCTGACTGACTGAAGACCACGTGCAGGGTTGAAGGTAGTGTGGCCGAGTGGTCAAAGGCGCTGGATTAAGGCTCCAGTCTCTCAGGAGGCGTGGGTTCGAATCCCACCATTGCCACTAGATGTAATGTACCGAACCTGTGAATTTGGTTCGCTCTGTTCCTTAGTCACATTGCAGTGAAACTTGATGACTCAGAAATCGGTCTACCAGGCAATGTGTATCATGACTTCATTCTGAATTGGAAAATAATGCCATCGGTAAATATCCCATGATTGGTCATTTTGAAACATTTGGCAACATATGAAGTTGAATTTACAATGATTCCACCATTTCAATACCTTATCTGGATTTTGGTGACAAACAATGAGTAGATATTGAATAATACTCGAGAGGTGGTCGATGGCACTGGATTTAGGAAATTCATCTCCAGTATCTATGGAAGCGATTTGCATAGCCAACAATGTGGAAAGAGGAGCAGAGTGGCGCAGCGGAAGCGTGCTGGGCCCATAACCCAGATGTCGATGGATCGAAACCATCCTCTGCTAATTGTCCATGCTTTAGCCCGACAAGACTCCCTACGTTCCTTATAATTTTCTTCAATCCTGCCACTGTCATGTTTTCACGTTTCCAAGTGTAAAGCTACACTATTCCACTTCACCCCTGTTACATCATGATACTCACATGTTAGGCAATTTACGTATTTGACTATATCTTCATAAGATGGCTCTTCTTTGAGAAAGCTCAACTTTCCTGCCAATTTGACTTCTTCACTCTTCGAATGACTGAAGACCACTAGAGGGTTGAAGGTAGTGTGGCCGAGTGGTCAAAGGCGCTGGATTTAGGCTCCAGTCTCTCAGGAGGCGTGGGTTCGAATCCCACCACTGCCACTAGATGTAATGTACCGAACCTGTGAATTTGGTTCGCTCTGTTCCTTAGTCACATTGCAGTGAAACTTGATGACTCAGAAATCGGTCTACCAGGCAATGTGTATCATGACTTCATTCTGAATTGGAAAATAATGCCATCGGTAAATATCCCA
>JARXKY010000245.1:5000-13894 GCA_029853015.1 Chelidonichthys spinosus
CATTTAGGGCATCTGGACATTCTAAATGTGATGTCATGACTTGAGTTTTCTAGCAAAGCCATATAGGGCATCTGAACATTTTAAATGTGATGTCATGACTTGAACTTGTTATCAAAGCCAACCACACCAGTGATGTCATGACTTGAGCTTGGATGGATGGATGGATGGATGGGATGGATGGATGGATAGATAGAAATAGATAGATAGATAGATAGATAGATAGATAGATAGATAGATAGATAGATAGATAGATAGATAGATAGATAGATAGATAGATAGATAGAAACTCATGGCAGCTACAAATTTAAATATTATGACTTGACTTGAGTTTTGAAGCCTAGCCATTTAGGGCATCTGAACATTCTAAATGTGATGTCATGAATAGAGCTTGTTATCAAAGCCAACCACACCAGTGATGTCATGACTTCAGCTTTGTATCAAAGGAAAGCAGGTCAACTGAACATTCTAAATGTGGTGTCATGACTTGAGTTTTCTAGCAAAGCCATTTAGGGCATCTGGACATTCTAAGTATGATGTCATGACTTGAGTTTTCTAGCAAAGCCATTTAGGGCATCTGAACATTCTAAATGTGATGTCATGAATAGAGCTTGTTATCAAAGCCAACCACACCAGTGATGTCATGACCTCAGCTTTGTATCAAAGGAAAGCAGGTCAACTGAACATTCTAAATGTGGTGTCATGATTTGAGTTTTCTAGCAAAGCCATATAGGGCATCTGAACGTTTTAAATGTGATGTCATGACTTGAACTTGTTATCAAAGCCAACCACACCAGTGATGTCATGACTTGAGCTTGGATAGATAGATAGATAGATAGATAGATAGATAGATAGATAGATAGATAGATAGATAGATAGATAATAGATAGATAGATAGATAGATAGAAACTCATGGCAGCTACAAATTTAAATATTATGACTTCACTTGAGTTTTGTAGCAGAGCCATATAGGGCATTTGAACGTTTTAAATGTGATGTCATGACTTGAACTTGTTATCAAAGCCAACCACACCAGTGATGTCATGACTTGAGCTTGGATAGATAGATAGATAGTAGAATAGATAGATAGATAGATAGATAGATAGATAGATAGATAGATAGATAGATAGATAGATAATAGAAACTCATGGCAGCTACAAATTTAAATATTATGACTTCACTTGAGTTTTGTAGCCTAGCCATATAGGGCATCTGAACATTCTAAATGTGATGTCATGACTAGAGCTTGTTATCAAAGCCAACCACATCAGTTATGTCTTGACTTCAGCTTTGTATCAAAGGAAAGCAGGTCAACTGAACATTCTAAATGTGGTGTCATGACTTGAGTTTTCTAGCAAAGCCATTTAGGGCATCTGGACATTCTAAATGTGATGTCATGACTTGAGTTTTCTAGCAAAGCCATATAGGGCATCTGAACGTTTTAAATGTGATGTCATGACTTGAACTTGTTATCAAAGCCAACCACACCAGTGATGTCATGACTTGAGCTTGGATGGATGGATGGACGGATGGATGGATGGATGGATAGATAGATAGATAGATAGATAGATAGATAGATAGATAGATAGATAGATAGATAGATAGATAGATAGATAGATAGATAGATAGATAGATAGATAGATAGATAGAAACTCATGGCAGCTACAAATTTAAATATTATGACTTAACTTGAGTTTTGTAGCCTAGCCATATAGGGCATCTGAACATTCTAAATGTGATGTCATGAATAGAGCTTGTTATCAAAGCCAACCACACCAGTGATGTCATGACTTCAGCTTTGTATCAAAGGAAAGCAGGTCAACTGAACATTCTAAATGTGGTGTCATGACTTGAGTTTTCTAGCAAAGCCATTTAGGGCATCTGGACATTCTAAGTATGATGTCATGACTTGAGTTTTCTAGCAAAGCCATTTAGGGCATCTGAACATTCTAAATGTGATGTCATGAATACAGCTTGTTATCAAAGCCAACCACACCAGTGATGTCATGACCTCAGCTTTGTATCAAAGGAAAGCAGGTCAACTGAACATTCTAAATGTGGTGTCATGATTTGAGTTTTCTAGCAAAGCCATATAGGGCATCTGAACGTTTTAAATGTGATGTCATGACTTGAACTTGTTATCAAAGCCAACCACACAGTGATGTCATGACTTGAGCTTGGATAGATAGATAGATAGATAGATAGATAGATAATAGATAGATAGATAGATAGATAGATAGATAGATAGATAGATAGATAGATAGAAACTCATGGCAGCTACAAATTTAAATATTATGACTTCACTTGAGTTTTGTAGCAGAGCCATATAGGGCATTTGAACGTTTTAAATGTGATGTCATGACTTGAACTTGTTATCAAAGCCAACCACACCAGTGATGTCATGACTTGAGCTTGGATAGATAGATAGATAGATAGATAGATAGATAGATAGATAGATAGATAGATAGATAGATAGATAGATAGATAGATAGATAGATAGATAGATAGAAACTCATGGCAGCTACAAATTTAAATATTATGACTTCACTTGAGTTTTGTAGCCTAGCCATATAGGGCATCTGAACATTCTAAATGTGATGTCATGACTAGAGCTTGTTATCAAAGCCAACCACATCAGTTATGTCTTGACTTCAGCTTTGTATCAAAGGAAAGCAGGTCAACTGAACATTCTAAATGTGGTGTCATGACTTGAGTTTTCTAGCAAAGCCATTTAGGGCATCTGGACATTCTAAATGTGATGTCATGACTTGAGTTTTCTAGCAAAAGCCATATAGGGCATCTGAACGTTTTAAATGTGATGTCATGACTTGAACTTGTTATCAAAGCCAACCACACCATGATGTCATGACTTGAGCTTGGATGGATGGATGGACGGATGGATGGATGATGGAAGATAGATAGATAGATAGATAGATAATGATAGATAGATAGATAGATAGATAGATAGATAGATAGTAGATAGATAGATAGAAACTCATGGCAGCTACAAATTTAAATATTATGACTTAACTTGAGTTTTGTAGCCTAGCCATATAGGGCATCTGAACATTCTAAATGTGATGTCATGAATAGAGCTTGTTATCAAAGCCAACCACACCAGTGATGTCATGACTTCAGCTTTGTATCAAAGGAAAGCAGGTCAACTGAACATTCTAAATGTGGTGTCATGACTTGAGTTTTCTAGCAAAGCCATTTAGGGCATCTGGACATTCTAAGTATGATGTCATGACTTGAGTTTTCTAGCAAAGCCATTTAGGGCATCTGAACATTCTAAATGTGATGTCATGAATACAGCTTGTTATCAAAGCCAACCACACCAGTGATGTCATGACCTCAGCTTTGTATCAAAGGAAAGCAGGTCAACTGAACATTCTAAATGTGGTGTCATGATTTGAGTTTTCTAGCAAAGCCATATAGGGCATCTGAACGTTTTAAATGTGATGTCATGACTTGAACTTGTTATCAAAGCCAACCACACCAGTGATGTCATGACTTGAGCTTGGATAGATAGATAGATAGATAGATAGATAGATAGATAGATAGATAGATAGATAGATAGATAGATAGATAGATAGATAGAAACTCATGGCAGCTACAAATTTAAATATTATGACTTCACTTGAGTTTTGTAGCAGAGCCATAATAGGGCATTTGAACGTTTTAAATGTGATGTCATGACTTGAACTTGTTATCAAAGCCAACCACACCAGTGATGTCATGACTTGAGCTTGGATAGATAGATAGATAGATAGATAGATAGATAGATAGATAGATAGATAGATAGATAGATAGATAGATAGATAGATATAGAAACTCATGGCAGCTACAAATTTAAATATTATGACTTCACTTGAGTTTTTGTAGCCTAGCCATATAGGGCATCTGAACATTCTAAATGTGATGTCATGACTAGAGCTTGTTATCAAAGCCAACCACACCAGTTATGTCTTGACTTCAGCTTTGTATCAAAGGAAAGCAGGTCAACTGAACATTCTAAATGTGGTGTCATGACTTGAGTTTTCTAGCAAAGCCATTTAGGGCATCTGGACATTCTAAATGTGATGTCATGACTTGAGTTTTCTAGCAAAGCCATATAGGGCATCTGAACGTTTTAAATGTGATGTCATGACTTGAACTTGTTATCAAAGCCAACCACACCAGTGATGTCATGACTTGAGCTTGGATGGATGGATGGACGGATGGATGGATGGATGGATAGATAGATAGATAGATAGATAGATAGTAATAGATAGATAGATAGATAGATAGATAGATAGATAGATAGATAGAAACTCATGGCAGCTACAAATTTAAATATTATGACTTAACTTGAGTTTTGTAGCCTAGCCATATTAGGGCATCTGAACATTCTAAATGTGATGTCATGAATAGAGCTTGTTATCAAAGCCAACCACACCAGTGATGTCATGACTTCAGCTTTGTATCAAAGGAAAGCAGGTCAACTGAACATTCTAAATGTGGTGTCATGACTTGAGTTTTCTAGCAAAGCCATTTAGGGCATCTGGACATTCTAAGTATGATGTCATGACTTGAGTTTTCTAGCAAAGCCATTTAGGGCATCTGAACATTCTAAATGTGATGTCATGAATACAGCTTGTTATCAAAGCCAACCACACCAGTGATGTCATGACCTCAGCTTTGTATCAAAGGAAAGCAGGTCAACTGAACATTCTAAATGTGGTGTCATGATTTGAGTTTTCTAGCAAAGCCATATAGGGCATCTGAACGTTTTAAATGTGATGTCATGACTTGAACTTGTTATCAAAGCCAACCACACCAGTGATGTCATGACTTGAGCTTGGATAGATAGATAGATAGATAGATAGATAGATAGATAGATAGATAGATAGATAGATAGATAGATAGATAGATAGATAGAAACTCATGGCAGCTACAAATTTAAATATTATGACTTCACTTGAGTTTTGTAGCAGAGCCATAATGGGCATTTGAACGTTTTAAATGTGATGTCATGACTTGAACTTGTTATCAAAGCCAACCACACCAGTGATGTCATGACTTGAGCTTGGATAGATAGATAGGTAGATAGATAGATAGATAGATAGATAGATAGATAGATAGATAGATAGATAGATAGATAGATAGATAGATAATAGATAGATAGATAGATAGATAGATAGAAACTCATGGCAGCTACAAATTTAAATATTATGACTTCACTTGAGTTTTGTAGCCTAGCCATATAGGGCATCTGAACATTCTAAATGTGATGTCATGACTAGAGCTTGTTATCAAAGCCAACCACACCAGTTATGTCTTGACTTCAGCTTTGTATCAAAGGAAAGCAGGTCAACTGAACATTCTAAATGTGGTGTCATGACTTGAGTTTTCTAGCAAAGCCATTTAGGGCATCTGGACATTCTAAATGTGATGTCATGACTTGAGTTTTCTAGCAAAGCCATATAGGGCATCTGAACGTTTTAAATGTGATGTCATGACTTGAACTTGTTATCAAAGCCAACCACACCAGTGATGTCATGACTTGAGCTTGGATGGATGGATGGATGGATGATGGATGGATGGATGGATAGATAGATAGATAGATAGATAGATAGATAGATAGATAGATAGATAGATAGATAGATAGATAGATAGATAGATAGATAGATAAAAAACTCATGGCAGCTACAAATTTAAATATTATGACTTGACTTGAGTTTTGAAGCCTAGCCATTTAGGGCATCTGAACATTCTAAATGTGATGTCATGAATAGAGCTTGTTATCAAAGCCAACCACACCAGTGATGTCATGACTTCAGCTTTGTATCAAAGGAAAGCAGGTCAACTGAACATTCTAAATGTGGTGTCATGACTTGAGTTTTCTAGCAAAGCCATTTAGGGCATCTGGACATTCTAAGTATGATGTCATGACTTGAGTTTTCTAGCAAAGCCATTTAGGGCATCTGAACATTCTAAATGTGATGTCATGAATAGAGCTTGTTATCAAAGCCAACCACACCAGTGATGTCATGACCTCAGCTTTGTATCAAAGGAAAGCAGGTCAACTGAACATTCTAAATGTGGTGTCATGACTTGAGTTTTCTAGCAAAGCCATATAGGGCATCTGAACGTTTTAAATGTGATGTCATGACTTGAGTTTTCTAGCAAAGCCATTTAGGGCATCTGAACATTCTAAATGTGATGTCATAGATAGAGCTTGTTATCAATAGCCAACCACACCAGATGATGTCATGACCTCAGCTTAGTATCAAAGGAAAGCAGGTCAACTGAACATTCTAAATGTGGTGTCATGATTTGAGTTTTCTAGCAAAGCCATATAGGGCATCTGAACGTTTTAAATGTGATGTCATGACTTGAACTTGTTATCAAAGCCAACCACACCAGTGATGTCATGACCTCAGCTTTGTATCAAAGGAAAGCAGGTCAACTGAACATTCTAAATGTGGTGTCATGATTTGAGTTTTCTAGCAAAGCCATATAGGGCATCTGAACGTTTTAAATGTGATGTCATGACTTGAACTTGTTATCAAAGCCAACCACACCAGTGATGTCATGACTTGAGCTTGGATGGATAGATAGATAGATAGATAGATAGATAGATAGATAGATAGATAGATAGATAGATAGATAGATAGATAGATAGAAACTCATGGCAGCTACAAATTTAAATATTATGACTTCACTTGAGTTTTGTAGCAGAGCCATATAGGGCATTTGAACGTTTTAAATGTGATGTCATGACTTGAACTTGTTATCAAAGCCAACCACACCAGTGATGTCATGACTTGAGCTTGGATAGATAGATAGATAGATAGATAGATAGATAGATAGATAGATAGATAGATAGATAGATAGATAGATAGATAGATAGATAGAAACTCATGGCAGCTACAAATTTAAATATTATGACTTGACTTGAGTTTTGAAGCCTAGCCATATAGGGCATCTGAACATTCTAAATGTGATGTCATGACTAGAGCTTGTTATCAAAGCCAACCACACCAGTTGATGTCTTGACTTCAGCTTTGTATCAAAGGAAAGCAGGTCAACTGCACATTCTAAATGTGGTGTCATGACTTGAGTTTTCTAGCAAAGCCATTTAGGGCATCTGGACATTCTAAATGTGATGTCATGACTTGAGTTTTCTAGCAAAGCCATATAGGGCATCTGAACGTTTTAAATGTGATGTCATGACTTGAACTTGTTATCAAAGCCAACCACACCAGTGATGTCATGACTTGAGCTTGGATGATGGATGGAGGATGGATGGATAGATCAGATAGATAGATAGACTAGATGATAGATAGATAGATAGATAGATAGATAGATAGATAGATAGATAGATAGATAGATAGATAAGATAGAAACTCATGGCAGCTACAAATTTAAATATTATGACTTCACTTGAGTTTTGTAGCAGAGCCATATAGGGCATTTGAACGTTTTAAATGTGATGTCATGACTTGAACTTGTTATCAAAGCCAACCACACCAGTGATGTCATGACTTGAGCTTGGATAGATAGATAGGTAGATAGATAGATAGATAGATAGATAGATAGATAGATAGATAGATAGATAGATAGATAGATAGATAGATAGATAGAAACTCATGGCAGCTACAAATTTAAATATTATGACTTAACTTGAGTTTTGTAGCCTAGCCATATAGGGCATCTGAACATTCTAAATGTGATGTCATGACTAGAGCTTGTTATCAAAGCCAACCACACCAGTTATGTCTTGACTTCAGCTTTGTATCAAAGGAAAGCAGGTCAACTGAACATTCTAAATGTGGTGTCATGACTTGAGTTTTCTAGCAAAGCCATTTAGGGCATCTGGACATTCTAAGTATGATGTCATGACTTGAGTTTTCTAGCAAAGCCATTTAGGGCATCTGAACATTCTAAATGTGATGTCATGAATAGAGCTTGTTATCAAAGCCAACCACACCAGTGATGTCATGACTTCAGCTTTGTATCAAAGGAAAGCAGGTAAACTGAACATTCTAAATGTGGTGTCATGACTTGAGTTTTCTAGCAAAGCCATTTAGGGCATCTGGACATTCTAAGTATGATGTCATGACTTGAGTTTTCTAGCAAAGCCATTTAGGGCATCTGAACATTCTAAATGTGATGTCATGAATAGAGCTTGTTATCAAAGCCAACCACACCAGTGATGTCATGACCTCAGCTTTGTATCAAAGGAAAGCAGGTCAACTGAACATTCTAAATGTGGTGTCATGATTTGAGTTTTCTAGCAAAGCCATATAGGGCATCTGAACGTTTTAAATGTGATGTCATGACTTGAACTTGTTATCAAAGCCAACCACACCAGTGATGTCATGACTTGAGCTTGGATAGATAGATAGATAGATAGATAGATAGATAGATAGATAGATAGATAGATAGATAGATAGATAGATAGATAGATAGATAGATAGAAACTCATGGCAGCTACAAATTTAAATATTATGACTTCACTTGAGTTTTGTAGCAGAGCCATATAGGGCATTTGAACGTTTTAAATGTGATTTCATGACTTGAACTTGTTATCAAAGCCAACCACACCAGTGATGTCATGACTTGAGCTTGGATAGATAGATAGATAGATAGATAGATAGATAGATAGATAGATAGATAGATAGATAGATAGATAGATAGATAGATAGAAACTCATGGCAGCTACAAATTTAAATATTATGACTTAACTTGAGTTTTGTAGCCTAGCCATATAGGGCATCTGAACATTCTAAATGTGATGTCATGACTAGAGCTTGTTATCAAAGCCAACCACACCAGTGATGTCATGACTTGAGCTTGGATGGATGGATAGATAGATAGATAGATAGATAGATAGATAGATAGATAGATAG
>JARXKY010000247.1:0-49845 GCA_029853015.1 Chelidonichthys spinosus
AGCCTTTTTTGCTCAGGCAATAAAAGCTCTATGATCATTGTATCTCTTATGTATCTGTTCATGTCATGCATCAACATATTTTTGTAAGGTAACAGACATCAGAGAGGTTGGAGGAGATGGAGGAGAGGCCTCCTTGTCTTTCATTAGTTGCTTTTATCTATAACATCTTCATGACGTGAAATGATGATTGCTAATGCAAATATTACTTTTCTCTACAAAATACCTATTTTTGAGATGGAAGCAAGTCATTTACACAATGAGTTAAAAAAATAAAATAAGATAAAAAATAAAAGCATGGTAAAAGTAAAGTGTGGACCTCTAAGCAGGGCTTTTTCCAGGGAAAATCACAATATTTCTGGTATTTTGGCCTGTCTTTAGGGGCTGCGCGCATGCCATCACTGGTATCCTCTTACCTCAGGGTCACAGACACACAGCTGAGAGAAACGGGTGACTTAGGTAGTCTGATCTCTGATGTCTATGCATGCTATGAAGAATTTCACAGATAACACAATGAACTAAGTTTTTGTGCTGTTTAAATCCTTAAATAGTGGGCAGTTCCTTTGTCTAAATCATTATTATTATTTGTTTCAAATAAAAAGTTCAATAATGTCTTTGGTTTCATTGATAGCAAAAGTGAATACGCCATATTTCCGCCACTATCCGGCGGCCTTGAACGCCACTTGGGAACGCGTGTGTGTGTGCGGGCATTCAAATCCTTTGTGTGCTCTCGTAGCCCGCGAAACTTTTTTTGCCCAGGAACAACGTTGTACAGTGATATCTATTATCTGATTCGACAATAAATATGGGGTGACGGATCAGGAGGATTTTGATTGGACACTGATGGATATGAAGCTGGTTGTCTGTCTTTGCTCGCCCCCTTTGATCCCGTCATAGGTAAGGGTGCGGTTCTCCTTTCTTCAATTGTGTTATAATATGTGCATAAGCCGTTTTTTACATTTTTACATCAGTCTGTTTCGTACAAGAATACTAAGCCGAGCTAAAAGGTAATGGCTGTGACCGAGTACTTTGTCGTTAGCCGAGTACTAACTGTGATGGCTTAGCGCTAGCTGGCGCTAACTACCATACATAAGCTGTTAACAGAGGTGATATTTTCGAAGCTAAACATTGGTCTGGGGTAAAGATGGATTTAAATATTGACATTGTGTCTGTTTTCGGACAAGAATATTGAGCCGAGCTCAAAGCTAATGGCTGTGACCGAGTCTTTGTTGTTAGCCGAGTACTAACTGTGATGGCTTAGCGCTAGCTGGCGCTAGCTGGCGCTAACTACCATACATAAGCTGTTAACAGAGGTGATATTTTCGAAGCTAAACATTGGTCTGGGGTAAAGATGGATTTAAATATTGACATTGTGTCTGTTTTCGGACAAGAATATTGAGCCGAGCTCAAAGCTAATGGCTGTGACCGAGTCTTTGTTCTTAGCCGAGTAGATGGTGTTGCTAGCTAGCGCTAGCGTATGCTAGCGCAAGCTAGCGCGCTAGCATTGGCTAGCGCTGGCGCGCTAGCGCATGCTAGCGCCAGCTACCACCCATGAGCTGTTAACAGAAGTTGACATTTTCAAAGCTTAACATTGCTCTGGGGTAAAGATTGATTGATTGTGATGTGGTTTGATTTGTGATAAGCTGTTAAAACGCATATTACTGAAACTAGATATTACTCTCTCATGTTATGGGCTAAATATGGATTTTAATATTTCTCGTTTTTTTTTATTGAAGAATATCGAGCTGAGTTAAAAGCTAGTGGCTGTTTTGTGTCCTGTTTAGACTTGATGCATAGCTTTCAGGTTTAAGCCAGTTAAAAACTACCCATCTATCTGTCTGCCCACAGTTATGCCTGCATGATTGCTTGATTGATTGATTGTGATGTGGCTTGATTTGTGATAAGCTGTTAAACCGCATATTACTGAAGCTAGATATTACTCTCTCGTGTTATGGGCTAAATATGGATTTTAATATTTACGTTCTGTTTGTTTTCATAGAAGAATATCGAGCTGAGTTAAAAGCTAGTGGCTGTAATTGGTTCCTGTTTAGACTTGATGCATAGCTTTCAGGTTTAAGCCAGTTAAAAACTACCCATCTATCTGTCTGCCCACAGTTATGCCTGCATGATTGATTGATTGATTGATTGATTGATTGATTGATTGTGATGTGGCTTGATTTGTGATAAGCTGTTAAAACGCATGCATGTTACTGAAGCTAGATATTACTCTCTCATGTTATGGGCTAAATATGGATTTTAATATTTCTCGTTTTTTTTATTGAAGAATATCGAGCTGAGTTAAAAGCTAGTGGCTGTAATTGTGTCCTGTTTAGACTTGATGCATAGCTTTCAGGTTTAAGCCAGTTAAAAAACTACCCATCTATCTGTCTGCCCACAGTTATGCCTGCATGGTTGCTTGATTGATTGATTGTGTTATGGCTTGATTTGTGCTGTGAAACTGTGAATGTTTCTTTATGGAGTTAGAAAGATATCCTACTCAAATTTGACATTTAATTTAAAAATCTACCATGATTAATTATTAGAAAAGGGAGCAAGGGAGTTGTTGTCACTGACTGAAATTAAGAGAAGGAAATTTCTGTTTTTATTGCAGGTTCTCCCTTGATCCAGATCGAAGGATTTTGACTCGTCGAGTTAATTGCCATCTCTTGCAGCTGTTTGCCACCAACACCACATACATCACTACTACACTACATCGCTTATAACTTCACATCTGTTGCTTAACATACAGACACACTCACTCTCACACACTCACTCTCACACACACACTCACACACACACACACACACACACACACACACAGTGTTTTTCTCTTTGTGTTCTCTTGTTTCTCAGCAGGATGCCGAGGAAGGGGAGGCGGTCGACGGCGGCGAAGCTCCGTTGGAGGAAGTTCGACCTGGAGGAGCTGAGCCCATCCGGTCCCCCCGTGCAGGTACTTGCACAGTAGATGAGCTTTTGTCACACAGTGACAAGTGTCAGCATGCAAATAGCTGTAGAAATGCTCCATCTATTGCTTTATTCTTAGCTGCTGAGTTTGTATGTAACTGCCATGACTGAGATTTCTTTGCTGTTAATGTTTTATTAGAAGGTCCCGACGGTGCCCACCTCGCCGGCCAAAGGGTCAAGGACCAAAAGGACCCCCCCCTGCTCCCGAGCTCCAGTTGGCAACGTATGTTCCTAAACACAACCCTCTCACCCACACACTGTCTCCATTGTGACACTGTCTGAGGTTTAATGTGTTTTATTTCATCTGTCAACAGTTGGTTGGTTCGTCACCCCCAGCCAGGTCGTTCAGGAGCTTGGATGTGGCGTGTGCCAAGTTTTGTGCACGTGAGTATCCGGATGTTTTATCCTTAAATGATGATGAATTATGATTAATCATGGTAGAAAAGAATGATTGTTGCAAAGACATTTTCTGGTTTGTTTTCCTTCATTATGTTTACCTTTTTTATGTGTTTTGTCCCTTTCTAACAGGCCGTGGTACTGGTTTCCGCCACCGGGTGCTTCGATGGCCAACTTCTCCCTTTACGGGGCGTAGCCACAAGTTGGTCATCCCTCCCGAGTCTCCTGACAAGAAGGTATTATTATTATTGTCCACTTTATGAAGTAATAGATCTTGAGAGGGATTAAAGAGTTTCATGCTAAATCAAATAATTTTTGTTGTTGCAGTTTGTTCTGATTGTCGGAGACTCCCATCTACGAGCCCTCGTAGATGGAGTGGTCGCGATGCCTAAAGGTAACGTCTCCTTTGGCATCATGTCGACCCCAGGAGCCTCTGCCTCTCAGCTGCGGACTGAGGTGTTGCACGCCGTGCTCCCTCGGATCCCTGAGGCAGTGTGCGTCCTGGCTCCGAGCAACAACCTGACGGCCAGCAGGACCATCGACGAGGCTGCCGTCGATTACGCCCAGCTCCTCACGGCTGTGAGGAGCCGCTGGCCTAAGGTATGCTATCTTTCACGTCTTGCTTGTTCTGTATTCTTATTAGTGCATTAACTCCTAATCAGATCAAATGTATGCGCTTTTACAAGATCGTGTTGTAACGTGTGTGATTTTGACTGATTTTGTTTCTTACAGGTTGTTGTCTTGGACTTCCCACCCCGCCTGACTGTCGAAGAGTCTTACCAAGACCTTCTTCGTCAGGAGTACCACCGGGTGGCGGCTCGTATGGGTACGTAAAAAAATAAAGTCCCCCAAAAATACATGTTAAGCTATAGTAATGACTAAAAAGCCCCAATTCATGTGTGGATGCTATAATGACTTGTGTTTTTGAATATATTTTTCAGGTGTGAAGTACTTCTCTGCTGCGGAGTGCTTCCCCCTTACGCGCTTGGAGCTGTGGAGCAGAGATGGTGTAAGTACAATATGCATGCGTGACATAAAAAGCTATATTGGTTATTCTCGTTTGTTGATATGAAATGCTCAGTGGGGCTACCTTTTTTAGAGGCTCACTTTGTTTGCAATTGTGTCTGCAGGTCCATCTGAGCGATGGCGAGGGGATGGGCATCCTCGTCCGGTTGCTGTGGTCTGCTTTCCACCAGCAACCGGAGCCATCTCCACCTCCCCGGGTCTCTCCTCCGACGGCTAGGCCAGCTAGGAACCTTTCTCCTACGCTGGTTGTGGAGGAGGACCCTGCTCCACCTCCCCGGGTCTCTCCTCCGACGGCTAGGCCAGCTAGGAACCTTTCTCCTACGCTGGTTGTGGAGGAGGACCCTGCTCCACCTCCTCGGGTCTCTCCTCCGACGGCTAGGCCAGCTAGGAACCTTTCTCCTACGCTGGTTGTGGAGGAGGACCCTGCTCCACCTACCACTGATCCCTTTCAGTGGAGGCCTGCTGGTCGGGGCAGCAAGGTAATTATTACAGTGTAATGTGTGTGTGTACATGTTTATGAAGCTGTTTACAAAAGTGATTAAAAAGAACCAATTTGTTTGATGCCATGTGATGTTTTCTTACTTCCAGAAGAGCCAGCCTGGTGAACCCTCACAGTCCCAGGGTTCAGGCCAGACCAGGATGGCTCAGCAGCTGGTATGTCATATTGATCATTTTTTGGAGGGGGGGGGGTTATGTGTTAATCGGTTACTATTTAAACTTGTGTATTGGATCAGACAAATTCTCATTGTTTTTTTTTTTTGTGTGTTTTTCATTCCCAGGAGAAGGGGAGCTTCCTGCCACTGAATCCAGTTTGGTTCAGTGGCGCTGTCCTCCGGGCTATGGAGGAGGTCTCTCCTTCCCAGCTGTCTTGCCCAGCAGACTGCCAGCCTCCTGTAAGTTGCTGTTATTATAAAGTTTTGCCTGATTCCTGAACAGTCAATCCTGCTTATATTACTTTACTCATAAAACTAATAACACTTTACAAATAGACAGTTGTGATATATGATTTATGTTTAATTAGTGTCATGTTTTATCTAATGGTGCAGGTGGCAGGTCGCACTACGGGCCGCTCCCCTCGCAGCCGCCCTGGCAGCCGCCGGTCTCCAGCGAACAACGTATGCTACTTTTCACCACAATTGACACACAGACATCACTTGACTGTCCACTCTGTCTGACTTCTAATACATTTGTTCTGATCTGTCAACAGCTGGCTGGCTCACCCACAGCCAGGTCGTCCTGGAGGTCCGAGGAGGCCCCCACCGGCCCAGTTTCTCTTCCTCCTCCGCAGCTCAGGGTAAATTGCTGTTATTATCAAGTTTTGCCTGATTCCTGAACAGTCAATCCTGCTTATATTTCTATACTAATACTCGTAATACTAATTACACTTTTCAAATAGACAGAAATAATTGTGATATATGATTTATGTTTAATTGGTGTCATGTTTTATGTAATGGTGCAGGTGGCAGATCGTACTACAGGCCGCCCCCCACGCAGCCGCCCTGGCAGCCGCCGGTCTCCAGCGAACAACGTATGCTACTTTTCACCACAATTGACAAACAGACATCACTTGACTGTCCACTCAGTCTGACTTTTAATACATTTGTTCTGATCTGTCAACAGCTGGCTGGCTCACCCACAGCCAGGTCGTCCTGGAGTTCCGAGGAGGAGGCCAGCCCAGCTTCTGTGGCTCCGACGGTATGTTTTTGGTTTTTATTTAAATTGTCTGCACAGCTCTTCTTGCTGTAGTAATACTACTGTTAACATTCAGCTCAGTGTAATTAAAATGATGTTTGGTGTAATTGATCTTGTGCTTTATTTGGTGTATCAGACGGTGCCCCCAGCGAGACGGTCCAGGACCAAGGACGGACCCCTGCCAGGCACCCAAACTTCAGCGAAAAACGTACGTTACTTCCTGCTACAATAGAAACAATCGCACATGTACACACAGTGTTGTCACTCAGACGTGTGAAGTTTAAAATGTTTCTTATCTTGTGTCAACAGCTGGTTGGCTCACCCCAGCCAGGTCATCCTGGAGTACGGAGGACGACGCCAGCCCAGTTTCTGTGGCTCCGACGGTATGTTGTTGGTTTTTACTTAAATTGTCTGCACAGCTCTTTTTGCTGTAGTAATACTACTGTTAACATTCAGCTCAGTGTCTTGTGTAATTAAAACGATGTTTGGTGTAATTGATCTTGTGCTTTATTTGGTGTATCAGACGGCACCCCCAGCGAGACGGACCAGGACAAAGGATGGACCCCCGCCAGGCACCCAAACTTCAGCGAACAACGTACGTTACTTCCTGCTACAATAGAAACTTCCTGCTACAATAGAAACAATCAGACACAAGTGTACACAGTGTCGTCACCAGGGCGTGTGAATCTAATATGTTTCTTATCTTGTGTCAACAGCTGGTTGGTTCACCCCCAGCCAGGTCATCCCTGGGTTTGGGTGATGCAGCGACCCCTTGCTCTTCACCAGTTGCAAAGGTAAATATTACTTCTCCTGAATACAGAGCATAGTCTCATCAAAGTCTGGATTTTACTAAATTTGTTGTCATGTGTTCTCAGATGGCCAGGATTAGGACACCTTCACCAGCCGGACCATCCTGGACCATCACAGATGCAGCACTGGATACTCCCCTCCCAACTAAGGTATTTCATCTCCTCCACTACTGACACACACAGAAAGTACATTCACCTATAGATAAATAAAACTGGTTCAGTTGAAATCTGTAACATTATCTTTTTCTTTATTTCAGAAAAGCCAGTCGATAACTGAAATACATTTGGGAAACTTTAATTGTATGACTGTGGTGTTTTTTCATGTGTAAATATTCATTGGTGCCGTGTCTCATCATAGACCACCCGGACACAGACTCTCCCGACAGTGACACGCAACATGGACGACGCCCCCTCCACCTCTCGTTCCCCAGCTGAAGAGGTAAGGACATTTACACTTGTTATATGGAGGGATTAATAAAGTGTCTTTGTTTGTGGAAGTGAGGTTCACTTCAACTCGATTGCACAAAAAACTCTTAATAACTTTAAGGACAGAATTAATTTAAAGTAATATAGATGTCATTAACAAGTATTTTTACATAATTGTATTAATTAAAGATACCAATACTGTATTCTAGACAAGATTAATTTTTCAGCTTTTTAACATGTTAATAGTAATTTAATTAACTTCTAGGGCTGTAATTGGTATTAGTAATATTAATGTTAACAGTAATCATAATGATACTAATAATAGCATTATAATACTAATAAATAATCCTTTACAACATACTTTCAGGTCAGATTACAGAGTCAGCTTACTGTGAGGGCCAGTCATTGTCAGAGTGACAACAGATACACGACATTCTCTAGAAACCATCAGTGTTCCTGTATGTCCCTGACTTTTCTGGCCTTTGAGAACGAGGGCTGTCAGTTAAACATGGGTACCCTTGACACTGTGCTAGCATATGGAGACAACCTGTATGTGGGAATCAAACAACAGCTAATACAGGAGAACAAATTCCAACAAAACCACCTGACAGTCGAGGAAATGCCAAAACAGGCACAGACAGACACAAATATGTACGATGTCCACATGCCCGACATCAGATGTGGCCTCATCCGAGCACCCAGCTCTGGAAGCCAGCAGTGGTATTTGGACCTTGCCACACAGCTGGAGTGTCTGTCAAGTGAAGTGAGGCATGCTATACTCATGGTAACTCCAGAGTGTATTGCAGTTTTCCGAGACAAATCGGGCAGGTACGGCGTGTTTGATTCCCACAGCAGGAACGCAGAAGGCCTACCACACCATCCTGGGACTGCAATAGTGAGGACCTTCTCTGAAATCGGTGACTTGGCTGACCACCTGCTCAAACTGTTTGCGAATCGTGGACCCTCTGCTACCTATGAGTTTGTACCGGTTTCATTTGAAATGCTCTCTTCTGGTAAACATCAGGCCCAATCAACAGTGGACAATTCCAACAAAACTGTCCCACCAGCAGTGGAGACAGTGTCTGTGGCTGCTGTCTCACCAGCAGTGGAGACAGTGTCTGTGGCTGCTGTCCCACCAGCAGTGGAGACGGTGTCTGTGGCTGCTGTCCCACCAGCAGTGGAGACAGTGTCTGTGGCTGCTGTCCCACCAGCAGTGGAGACAGTGTCTGTGGCTGCTATCCCAGCAGCAGCTCATATCACAAAGCTGAGCAAACACAGACGATTAAAGGCTAGGCGGAGAGCAAGTGACCCCAAAGAGCAGCATGTACCTATGTGTCATGAACCAACTAGGAGAGCCAAATATCAAAAACAGAAGTATGTTAGCTGTCCTGATTTTAGAATGAGAAAAATTCAAGCACAAAGGACTAAATATGCGCAAGAGAGTCATTATCACAAAAAAAGGTTAATGTCGTTCAAACATTATTATGCAAATCCCGTAGTTCAGATTAGGAAGAAGGCAATAATCAAACGTAGATATAGGGTAGATTCGGCTTATCGGAGCAAAAAGAAAAACTACATTACAGAAAAGTACGAGGCAGTTCCCGCTTTTCGGTGTAGACAGAAAAAATATATTACAGAAAAGTACAAGGCAGTTCTGCTTTTCGGTGTAGACAAAAACAATATATTAGAGAAAAGTACGAGGCAGTTCCCGCTTTTCGATGTAGACAAAAAAAATATATTAGAGAAAAGTACGAGGCAGTTCCCGCTTTTCGGTGTAGACAGAAAAAATATATTACAGAAAAGTACAAGGCAGTTCCTGCTTTTCAGTGTAGACAGAAACGGTATTTTACAGAAAAGTACAAGGCAGTTCCTGCTTTTCGGTGTAGTCGGAAACACTATATGTCACATAAATACAGGACACATAGTATTTATAGGCAAAACAAAAAGTATAGTGTTCTTTCTAGATATCACAGTGATCCCGAGTTTAGATTACGTTGTATTCAACGTTCAACTCGCAATCGGACAACCAAATTGGCCACAAACGCAGCCTTTTGCATCCGTTACAAGATGCAGAGGGCACTGCGTATCAAAAGGAAATATAGAGAGATTGTAGACCCCAAACCTCGCCCGCCCCAGCGCTTGATGGATCCTGTGATGGAAGCAGCCATAGCCTCATTCCGGGAATTGATTACCCACGGCCCGACATACGTTTGTACGGCATGTAACCGAACACTGTTTCCCAATCAGGTCAAAGTATGCAAGAGGGGCAAATATAGTAAACATAGTAAATTGGCTGCAGCATGCTTGACAGGAAACTATGTTCATTTTTGTGACAATGACTGCACTTGCCCTTGCTCTGTTCCCCAAGAGAGACTCCAGGAGTGGATCTGTCACACTTGTGACAGCCACCTGAGCAGAGGAAACATGCCACCCATTGCAGTAGCAAACAAACTGCAGTTGGCACCCATCCCACCGGAATTGGCTACCCTTAATGTGCTTGAACGGCAGCTCATTGCTAAAATTTTGCCATTTGCTAAAGTTGTTGCTTTGCCGAAGGGCCAACAGAGGGCTGTGCACGGAGCTGTTGTGTGCGTGCCGTCGGAGGTCCAAGCGACCGTGAACAGCCTTCCTAGGTCCAGAGACGAAGCGCAGCTACTTCAGGTTAAATTAAAGCGGCATATTAGATTTAAAGGACACCAGCACTTTTACACCGTCAGCATGACGAATGTGTTGGCTTCTCTGGCTAAACTCAAAGAGTGTCATTCAGAGTATGCGGATGTGTCTGTTGATGAGGATGTGAGTTTTGACCTTGACGATGTAGATGAGCAACCCCAAATTTTAGACGTAGACTTAGAAGAGGTGTTCAGCAGCCAAAACGAGCCAGGCCAGTCCACAGCTGGGCAAAGCCAGCAGCCCAAGGAGGCGGTGGAGGAAAAGGAGGAGCTGAGGCCTGGTCTGGCTCTGGACACCTGCATGCAGCCACCGGACATTGCACAGGAAATCCTTTCGTATGGCGATGGAATCTTCAGCGTTGCACCTGCCCAAGGTAACAAACCTGTGGGATTCTTCACCATACCGAAACTAGAAGCCATGGCCTTTCCTGTGCAATTTCCAACAGGAGAAAACACGCTGGACGAGGCCAGAGAAATTTCTCTGTCTCCCAGCTTGTATTTTAATAGTAGATTATTCGCTGCAGACATACGATTCGCCAATGACCAAAGCTACCTTTTCTTTGCGCAGTTTGTAACGGAGACACACATGGCCAGCAACAGCATGTCCATACAAATGCGCAAAGGAAAGTCCAAAACTGCAGACGGGCGTCAAATTAGCAATGTTATGCTCCAGGATAGGGATGAGGTTGAGGGACTAATTATGAACCAAGACGCCACGCGATTTATGCAACCCCTTAGAGGCACACCAGCTTATTGGAACAAAGCCCTTAGAGATGTCCACGCCATGGTGAGACAGATTGGCACACCAACCTTTTTTCTCACGTTCTCCGCTGCTGAGATGAGATGGCCTGAATTCATTGAGGTCATTAAAGCTCAGCAGGGAGAACGAGGAGACTTTTCAGAGCTGGATTGGAATGCCAAATGTGAAATTTTGCGCAGTAACCCCATTACGGTTATGCGCATGTTTGAAAAAAGAGTAGATGCTCTGATGTCGAACCTCATCCTCTCACCAGCACGTCCCATCGGTGAAGTAGAAGATTACTTTTACCGTGTTGAGTTTCAAGCCAGAGGAAGCCCTCACATTCACATGCTGGTTTGGATCAAGAATGCCCCCAAATTTGAAGAACACCTCGACTCCACCGTCTTCAAATTCATAGATCGTCACGTTTCGTGCAAGATGCCTGACCCCGAGGCAGACCCAGAACTCCACCAAATTGTGTCGGAAGTTCAGATGCACAGCAGGAAACATTCAAAGTCGTGCAAAAAAGGCAACGTTTCCTGTAGATTTGGCTTTCCTAAGCTGCCCATGAGTGAAACTCTCATCACCAGGCCTTCCATTGTTGACACGGCACAGGGCCAATCACAGAATCCCGAAGAAGAGCAGAAGAGAATGAAACGGGAATTCGCCAGGATGCAGAGGGAAGCAAAGGAGAAGCTGAAGCCTGTTAGGGATGCTCTCATGGATCCAAGCGCCTCATTCAGCAGCTTGGCAGACCTGCTCCGCCACTGCAAGCTGACACACGAAGAGTACATCGGCTACGTCGAAGATCTGACGAGCGGCAGTGTAGTCATGCTGAAGCGCGATCCAAACGAGTGCTGGGTCAACGGATACAATCCGGACCTGCTCCGAGCATGGAACGCCAACATGGACATCCAGTACGTTGTGGACGACTACAGTTGCATAATGTACATGATGTCCTATGTTTCCAAACCTGAGCACGAGATGACTGAATTCCTCAACGCAGTCATCAAAGACGTCAAGAAGTCAAAGGTAAACAAGCGCGACGAGATGAAGCAGATCATGCAGGCCTACGCTAAGAACAGAGAGGTCAGCGCCCAAGAAGCTGTGGCTCGTACGTGCAGTTTACCTTTGAAGAAGTGCTCGCGTTCCGTCGTGTTCCTTCAGACCGATGAGGACGGTCTGAAGATGAGTCATCCCATGGGCAGGCTTCGGCAGATGTCACCGGATTCGGAGGAGGTGTGGATGTCGGGGATCCCTGAAAAATACCTCAACAGACCTCTCGGTCGAGAGTTTGAAGGGATGTGCTTGGCCGAGTTTGCGTCTGAGTTTAGGGTAGTTTACGGCCTGCAGGTAGAAGGAAAGAATGCCATTCCCCTGAGAAACGACATGGGTTACATCCAGAAGAGGACTGCAGGCAAGCCGGCCGTCATCAGATACACGCGCTTCTCGGAGAAGAAGACTCCTGAGAAGTTTTTCAGGAGACTTGTAAAACTCTATCTCCCGCACAGATCTGATGGCGACCTGACGGATGTAACATACCCCACATACGAACAGTTTTACAAGTGTGGCAAGAAGTGGGGTATGGACGTCCAACGCATCGTGGATGGCAACCAGAAACGATACGAAGGACGAGGCAAAAAGATTGATGCGGCGCTGGAACGGTATCGCCAGATCGGTCCAGTTGTAAGTGCTTGGAACACCTTTGCACCCGAGGCGGAAGTGGACCGGTTGGAGTGTCTGGACCAGCGCGAACCCATTGACGCAGAGCACGAGGGCGACGAAGACATCCCCGACTTTCAAGTCGAGAAAGGTGGGAGCGGCTTCGTGCCCAGGATCGACGCACCGCAGTTGAGTTCAGACTTTGTCAGAAAGATGTTTCAAAGTCTGAACGTCACTCAGGGTTCCATCTTTTACAGCGTGCGTCGCTGGTGCTTTCAGCGTCTCTGGGGGCACAATCCGGAGCCGTTTTATTTTTATCTGTCGGGTGGAGCTGGCTGCGGCAAGTCTCACGTCATCAAGTGCGTTCACCAGGAAGCGTCGAGGATTCTGCGTCAGCTGCCAATATTCCGGGACCAGGGCGACATGTCCCGGCCTGCTGTGCTGCTGACCGCCTTCACTGGCACAGCGGCGTTCAACATCTCTGGCAGCACGTTGCACTCCATCCTCAAGCTTCCGAGGTCCTTGAAGCCACCGTATCAGGGTCTCGGAAATGCACTCGATGACCTCAGGGTGGCACTGTCCAACGCTGAAATTCTCATCATTGACGAAGTGTCGATGATTTCCAAAGAGCTGTTTGCCTACGTCCACTGGCGTTTGCAGCAGATCAAAGGAAACCGGAGGCCATTTGGAGGAATGTCTGTCCTGGCTGTAGGTGACTTTTACCAGCTGCCGCCCCTCGGTAGAGCCAAGCCACTGTGTGTGTACGAGGAGGATGAGTTTGATCTCTGGAAGGACCACTTCACAATGGTCGACCTGACGGAGATCATGAGACAGAAGGACGATCGAGCTTTTGCCCAACTCCTGAACCGTCTGCGAGTGAAGCAAAAGGACGATCGTCTGAGCGATGAAGACCGAGCGTTGCTCACACAGACGGCGGCTTGTGCTCCAGGTTGTCCAGTGGACAGGCTCCACATCTACGCCACGAACAAAGAAGTGGACCGTCACAATGCCGATACCGTAGCCGCCCTCCACAAGGATGCCATCAACATTGCAGCCGAAGACTTCCGGAAAGACCCCACGAGTGGCTGCATGTTGCTGGCGCCTCGCAACATCAGAGGCCACAAACGAGATCTGCCTGACAGCATAACTGCTGCTCCTGGAGTACGCGTCATGTTGACCAGGAATCTCGACGTGGAGGATGGGCTCGTTAACGGCACGTTTGGCACCATCTCAAACATTGTGATGAGCGAACGTGGGCCAAAGGTTGCCAAGCTGATCGGACTGCGGCTGGACAATCCTACGTCAGGACAGCGATCGCGCAAAAAGGTGCTGGGTCCCTCAGATGACTCTGTCTACATCGAGAGATCTGAGGAGAACCTGAACAGCAAAAGAGGAGTTGTTCGACGTCAGTTTCCCATCAAGTTGGCCTTTGCCTGCACTGCCCACAAAGTGCAAGGCATGACCATGACGTCGGCGGTCGTGAGCCTCAAGCGCGTATTCGAATCAGGAATGGCGTATGTCGCTCTCAGCCGCACAACTTCACTCCAGGGTCTCACCGTCACAGACTTTGATGAGAAAAAGATATATGCTGACCCCAAAATCAAGACGGCTCTGGAAAGTATGACTCGCGCATCTTTCCAGACTGTCAGACCCCTTTTGACGCGTTCCGGGTGTTTACAGGAAACTCCAAAGTCTTTGACCATCGTCCATCACAACACGCAAGGACTTCCAACTCACATCGTGGACCTGAAAGCACATCACGAACTCCAACTTGCAGATGTGTTGTGTCTCACAGAGACACACCTGTCAGGCTCCTCTGTGTCCCCAATTTTCCATCTGGAGGGATACGACATGTTCACACGCAGTAGAGAACTGTCTTACAACAGCTGTGTGGACTTGGCGAGGAAAGATGGAGGTGGAGTTGCAGTGTACTGTCGTAGCAATGTTCAGGCAGAGCCTCGACGGTACATGCAAGATGTCACTGACTTGGAGTTTGTTGTTGTTAAAATTGAGGCTCCAGTCAAAGTACTATTAGCGACTGTCTACAGACCCCCACAATTCAGATTAGAACCCTTTTTACTAAACTTGAAAAACCTCTTGGACTCCTTGGCCATATTGGATCACCAGCCCATTGTTGTTTGCGGGGACTTCAATGAGGATCTGCTTTCTAAAGGAAAGAAAAGTATAAGAGATTTGTTTCAGTCCAGAGGTTACACTCAGTTAATTGCGGACTCCACAACTGAAAACAACACGCTGATTGATCACATTTATACATCACATCCTGATAAATGTGTTCAATCGGGTGTTCTCCAAACATATTATAGTTACCACAGTCCAGTTTATTGTATTTTGACTGACTAATAGCCTCTCCAGCTAAGCCATTCTGCTATTTCCAATCCATCTCGTCACATCGTCTCATTGTCTATCTTGTGATTTCTGGGTACTTTTTCCCATCGCTGCTTCTATGTCGTCTCTCTCGTCCTTATAATTGTTATTTCTCTCTCTTCTGTATTTTTCAGTTTGCTATTCTTTTTTTTGTTTTTTCTTGTAAATATACTACAGTGGTATGTATTGGCTGGAAATGTTGTAATAAAGTTGAATTTCAGTTTGTTTCTTTATTTATTTTGGGGGTCAGCATTATCTCAGAAGGACAGGACAGGGCAGGACAGGGATCTCAAAACATCCACAGGATTGATTGTCGGTGTGGTAGGGTAGGCAGCACAGTGTCAGGGAGGAAACTGAACAGCAGTGACTGGGAGTAAGCTGACTTGTAATCAAGAAGACGACGACGACGCCCAGATGACAGCGGACCAGATGACAGCGGACCAGACGACAGCGGACCAGACGGACACAGCAAAAAAAAACACACAAAAAAAAAAAAAAACACAAAAAACACAAAAAAAAGGGAAGTATTATTTCATTACATTTTTTGGCAAATTGTGAACATGATGCTTTGAAAACATGTAATTGACCCATATCTTTTATATCCTGTCATTAGAGATCCAGAAAGAAGACTCCCTTGAAAGAAGACCACAAAAAAGGGAAATATTATTTCATTAAATTTTTTGGCAGTGTTTACATGATGCTTTGAAACATGTAATTGACCCATATCTTTTATATCCTGTCATTAGAGATCCAGAAAGAAGACTCCCTTGAAAGAAGACCACAAAAAAGGGAAGTATTCTTTCATTAAATGTTTTGGCAGTGTTTACATGATGCTTTGAAACATGTAATTGACCTATATCTTTTATATCCTGTCATTAGAGATCCAGAAAGAAGACTCCCTTGAAAGAAGAGACACAAAAAAAGGGAAGTATTATTTCATTCCTTTTTTTGGCAAACTGTTTAAATGATGCTTTGAAACATGTAATTTACTAACCATGTCTTTAATATCCTGTCATGTGATTAAAGATCCAGAAAGACTTCCAGGAAGATGACCACAAAAAAGGGAAGTACTATTTCATTACATTTTATGTCCTGGTCAAGTGTTTACATAATGCTTTAACACATGTAAACTTATTTACGTCTTTTAAATCCAGTGGCAGAAAGAAAACTAGAAAGAAGACTCCCAGGAAGAAGACCTGCAGCAGATCTCTGTCCATTGGGGACACGATCCCATGAGAGAACAAGTAAGGGACATTTACCAGTGTATCTTCATTGAATGAGTGAATAAATGCTTACACAAAACTTTTGAAAAATGATTAAAATAATGTTTTTGATGTTCTAGGATGAGTAACAACAGACCCAGGAAGAAGACCTCCAGAGGAACACCGATGAAGACACTTCAAGCCAGCAGACAAGTAAGGAGTCATTGTGACACCAAACCACTGTAATAATGTCCAATGGAACAATGTGTGCTGCACTAATTTGTACTTTGTTTGTTTTTGTTTACACCACACTTCTCTCTGCCACGTACGCACATATGAGGGAAACCCACATCGGTGACACAACAGACTCTAGAAACCAGACAGCCACCCAGCACAAGACATGTAAGCCTTTTTTGCTCAGGCAATAAAAGCTCTATGATCATTGTATCTCTTATGTATCTGTTCATGTCATGCATCAACATATTTTTGTAAGGTAACAGACATCAGAGAGGTTGGAGGAGATGGAGGAGAGGCCTCCTTGTCTTTCATTAGTTGCTTTTATCTATAACATCTTCATGACGTGAAATGATGATTGCTAATGCAAATATTACTTTTCTCTACAAAATACCTATTTTTGAGATGGAAGCAAGTCATTTACACAATGAGTTAAAAAAATAAAATAAGATAAAAAATAAAAGCATGGTAAAAGTAAAGTGTGGACCTCTAAGCAGGGCTTTTTCCAGGGAAAATCACAATATTTCTGGTATTTTGGCCTGTCTTTAGGGGCTGCGCGCATGCCATCACTGGTATCCTCTTACCTCAGGGTCACAGACACACAGCTGAGAGAAACGGGTGACTTAGGTAGTCTGATCTCTGATGTCTATGCATGCTATGAAGAATTTCACAGATAACACAATGAACTAAGTTTTTGTGCTGTTTAAATCCTTAAATAGTGGGCAGTTCCTTTGTCTAAATCATTATTATTATTTGTTTCAAATAAAAAGTTCAATAATGTCTTTGGTTTCATTGATAGCAAAAGTGAATACGCCATATTTCCGCCACTATCCGGCGGCCTTGAACGCCACTTGGGAACGCGTGTGTGTGTGCGGGCATTCAAATCCTTTGTGTGCTCTCGTAGCCCGCGAAACTTTTTTTGCCCAGGAACAACGTTGTACAGTGATATCTATTATCTGATTCGACAATAAATATGGGGTGACGGATCAGGAGGATTTTGATTGGACACTGATGGATATGAAGCTGGTTGTCTGTCTTTGCTCGCCCCCTTTGATCCCGTCATAGGTAAGGGTGCGGTTCTCCTTTCTTCAATTGTGTTATAATATGTGCATAAGCCGTTTTTTACATTTTTACATCAGTCTGTTTCGTACAAGAATACTAAGCCGAGCTAAAAGGTAATGGCTGTGACCGAGTACTTTGTCGTTAGCCGAGTACTAACTGTGATGGCTTAGCGCTAGCTGGCGCTAACTACCATACATAAGCTGTTAACAGAGGTGATATTTTCGAAGCTAAACATTGGTCTGGGGTAAAGATGGATTTAAATATTGACATTGTGTCTGTTTTCGGACAAGAATATTGAGCCGAGCTCAAAGCTAATGGCTGTGACCGAGTCTTTGTTGTTAGCCGAGTACTAACTGTGATGGCTTAGCGCTAGCTGGCGCTAGCTGGCGCTAACTACCATACATAAGCTGTTAACAGAGGTGATATTTTCGAAGCTAAACATTGGTCTGGGGTAAAGATGGATTTAAATATTGACATTGTGTCTGTTTTCGGACAAGAATATTGAGCCGAGCTCAAAGCTAATGGCTGTGACCGAGTCTTTGTTCTTAGCCGAGTAGATGGTGTTGCTAGCTAGCGCTAGCGTATGCTAGCGCAAGCTAGCGCGCTAGCATTGGCTAGCGCTGGCGCGCTAGCGCATGCTAGCGCCAGCTACCACCCATGAGCTGTTAACAGAAGTTGACATTTTCAAAGCTTAACATTGCTCTGGGGTAAAGATTGATTGATTGTGATGTGGTTTGATTTGTGATAAGCTGTTAAAACGCATATTACTGAAACTAGATATTACTCTCTCATGTTATGGGCTAAATATGGATTTTAATATTTCTCGTTTTTTTTTATTGAAGAATATCGAGCTGAGTTAAAAGCTAGTGGCTGTTTTGTGTCCTGTTTAGACTTGATGCATAGCTTTCAGGTTTAAGCCAGTTAAAAACTACCCATCTATCTGTCTGCCCACAGTTATGCCTGCATGATTGCTTGATTGATTGATTGTGATGTGGCTTGATTTGTGATAAGCTGTTAAACCGCATATTACTGAAGCTAGATATTACTCTCTCGTGTTATGGGCTAAATATGGATTTTAATATTTACGTTCTGTTTGTTTTCATAGAAGAATATCGAGCTGAGTTAAAAGCTAGTGGCTGTAATTGGTTCCTGTTTAGACTTGATGCATAGCTTTCAGGTTTAAGCCAGTTAAAAACTACCCATCTATCTGTCTGCCCACAGTTATGCCTGCATGATTGATTGATTGATTGATTGATTGATTGATTGATTGTGATGTGGCTTGATTTGTGATAAGCTGTTAAAACGCATGCATGTTACTGAAGCTAGATATTACTCTCTCATGTTATGGGCTAAATATGGATTTTAATATTTCTCGTTTTTTTTATTGAAGAATATCGAGCTGAGTTAAAAGCTAGTGGCTGTAATTGTGTCCTGTTTAGACTTGATGCATAGCTTTCAGGTTTAAGCCAGTTAAAAAACTACCCATCTATCTGTCTGCCCACAGTTATGCCTGCATGGTTGCTTGATTGATTGATTGTGTTATGGCTTGATTTGTGCTGTGAAACTGTGAATGTTTCTTTATGGAGTTAGAAAGATATCCTACTCAAATTTGACATTTAATTTAAAAATCTACCATGATTAATTATTAGAAAAGGGAGCAAGGGAGTCTTCATAACTGACAGCAGGTGTGCTCTGATTGGTGGACAGGAAGGAGCAGTCAGTGGGACTACAAACTACATTTAGTAGTGGGTAATGTAGTTTCTTCAGTCAAACGCCTTCAGCTCGGGCATACTTTCACCTAGAAACTCCATTTAAACTTTAAAATGGAGACACGAGTGTCGTGCTCTGATTGGTGGACAGGAAGGAGCAGTCAGTGGGAAATGTAGTCCATCAACAACTCAGCCATACTTTCACCTAGAAACTACATTTAAACTTTAAAATGGAGACTATCTGTCTCTGTCTCACTCAGAAGTGATAGCAGGTGCGCTCTGATTGGCAGAGTTGTGGTTTTTCAAACAATACATAGTACCTAGTAGTTCTCAGTACTTGAGTCTCAGTAGTACTCGGTAGTACTCGGTAGTACTAGGTAGTACTAGGTAGTACTAGGTAGTACTAGGTAGTACTTCAGTGACAGCTGACCTCTGTGACATGTACTGGCAAACAGTTGAGTGCGAAGCACTCAACTGTTTGACAATACATAGTACCTAGTATTTCTCAGTACCTGAGTGTCAGTAGTACTCGGTAGTACTAGGTAGTACTAGGTAGTACTAGGTAGTACTTGAGTGACAGCTGACCTCGGTGACATGTACTGGCAAACAGTTGAGTGCGGAGCACTCAACTGTTTGACAATACATAGTACCTAGTATTTCTCAGTACCTTAGTGTCAGTAGTACTCGGTAGTACTAGGTAGTACTAGGTAGTACTAGGTAGTACTAGGTAGTACTTGAGTGACAGCTGACCTCGGTGACATGTACTGGCAAACAGTTGAGTGCGAAGCACTCAACTGTTTGACAATACATAGTACCTAGTATTTCTCAGTACCTGAGTGTCAGCAGTACTCGGTAGTACTAGGTAGTACTAGGTAGTACTTGAGTGACAGCTGACCTCTGTGACATGTACTGGCAAACAATTGAGTGTGAAGCACTCAACTGTTTGACAATACATAGTACCTAGTATTTCTCAGTACCTGAGTGTCAGTAGTACTCGGTAGTACTAGGTAGTACTAGGTAGTACTAGGTAGTACTTGAGTGACAGCTGACCTCGGTGACATGTACTGGCAAACAGTTGAGTGCGGAGCACTCAACTGTTTGACAATACATAGTACCTAGTATTTCTCAGTACCTGAGTGTCAGTAGTACTCGGTAGTACTAGGTAGTACTAGGTAGTACTAGGTAGTACTAGGTAGTACTTGAGTGACAGCTGACCTCGGTGACATGTACTGGCAAACAGTTGAGTGCGAAGCACTCAACTGTTTGACAATACATAGTACCTAGTATTTCTCAGTACCTGAGTGTCAGTAGTACTCGGTAGTACTAGGTAGTACTAGGTAGTACTTGAGTGACAGCTGACCTCGGTGACATGTACTGGCAAACAGTTGAGTGCGGAGCACTCAACTGTTTGACAATACATAGTACCTAGTATTTCTCAGTACCTGAGTGTCAGTAGTACTCGGTAGTACTAGGTAGTACTAGGTAGTACTAGGTAGTACTTCAGTGACAGCTGACCTCTGTGACATGTACTGGCAAACAGTTGAGTGCGAAGCACTCAACTGTTTGACAATACATAGTACCTAGTATTTCTCAGTACCTGAGTGTCAGTAGTACTCGGTAGTACTAGGTAGTACTAGGTAGTACTAGGTAGTACTAGGTAGTACTTCAGTGACAGCTGACCTCTGTGACATGTACTGGCAAAAAGTTGAGTGCGAAGCACTCAACTGTTTGACAATACATAGTACCTAGTATTTCTCAGTACCTGAGTGTCAGTAGTACTCGGTAGTACTAGGTAGTACTAGGTAGTACTAGGTAGTACTTCAGTGACAGCTGACCTCTGTGACATGTACTGGCAAACAGTTGAGTGTGAAGCACTCAACTGTTTGACAATACATAGTACCTAGTATTTCTCAGTACCTGAGTGTCAGTAGTACTCGGTAGTACTAGGTAGTACTAGGTAGTACTAGGTAGTACTAGGTAGTACTTGAGTGACAGCTGACCTCGGTGACATGTAGTGGCAAACAGTTGAGTGCGAAGCACTCAACTGTTTGACAATACATAGTACCTAGTATTTCTCAGTACCTGAGTGTCAGTAGTACTCGGTAGTACTCTGTAGTACTAGGTAGTACTCGGTAGTACTAGGTAGTACTTGAGTGACAGCTTATTCAAACGCCTTCAGCTCGGGCATACTTTCACCTAGAAACTCCATTTCAACTTTAAAATGGAGACACGAGTGGTGTGCTCTGATTGGTGGACAGGAATGTACTAAAACTACATTTATGAGTGGGAAATGTAGTTTTTTCAGTCAAACGTCTTCTGCTCGGGCATCCTTTCACCTAGAAAGTCCGTTTCAACGTTAAACTTTTCCACACCAACCCCCGGGCGGCGTCCCACTGCCTCCCTCTCAAAATTTCCCGGCGGGGGAATTTTCTAGTTAGGGAGGCAGTGCTAAGCACAGCCACCTACTGTTTGCATAGACAAACAGTAGGTGGCTGTGCGAAGCACAGCCACCTATTGATATCCTGCGTGTTTTTTCTTCTTATTATTCCTCTTCTTACCTTTTTTTGATTCGCTACTCCTACCAAACAAAAACGAGCACCTAGGCGAATGTTACATCAAAACGAGCGGCTTGATCGGGATCGGTGTGCTACTTAAAAGAAGTCCAGAATATTTATTTTTCGCGACGTAAGTCGCGAAAAACCAACGAAATTTCCCCATTGAAATGAATGGGACGAGCGAAAAAAAAAGGAACTTTCATTGTCGTTTTTCAAAAGCCTGCTGCGCAGGCATACTTTCACCTAGAAACTCCATTTAAACTCTAAAACGTAGACACAAGTCTTGTGTCCTGGTGTGCCAATTTGCGTTTCAATAGGTCATATAGTTTCTGATCAATCACTGTTCAATGACCATGATCGTTTTGGGAGAAATCATGAGATTATAATGGGTGTGTATTGCGCCGGAACTTTCAGGCTAGAGTGCGTGACATCATCGCTTAGAGTGTGAGGGCTTCTCAGAACTTTTTCCTTTCCAAACTCCTCCCGGCCACAATCTTCACTCTACAGACGTGATATTCTCCAATTTTGTAGACAAACTTGTCCTGTCTCTCACAATGTGCTCAAAATCTCTGTGAGTTCTACAGAATTTGAACTAGCAACCTCTAAGCGCGGCCAAGTCCATTTTTTTCCTCATCCGCTCTAATGTTAATTTAGAAGCAGATTTTCAAAGAAACCTGAAATTCACTGCATTTCTAACTCGCCCTGGCGTCCACATTTCTGACACTAGGAAAAAATAAAAGTCATCACTGTCTTCAGCCGAGTCTTGTGGCGCTAACGGTGCGAAAATTGTGGCGATAGGAGTTTCGATGTGAGCGTGGCAAGCTTTTGTTCGGAGCCTCGACAAAGGAGAAATGGAGCGATAGAAAGACGCAGAGACACAGGCTGCAGTCACAGACATGCACCAAGGGCCGTTGCTATGGAGACGGGCACTCTGTGGCTCTGATCTTCATAACTGACAGCAGGTGTGCTCTGATTGGTGGACAGGAAGGAGCAGTCAGTGGGACTACAAAGTACATTTAGTAGTGGGTAATGTAGTTTCATCAGTCAAACGCCTTCAGCTCGGGCATACTTTCACCTAGAAACTCCATTTAAACTTTAAAATGGAGACACGAGTGTCGTGCTCTGATTGGTGGACAGGAAGGAGCAGTCAGTGGGAAATGTAGTCCATCAACAACTCAGCCATACTTTCACCTAGAAACTACATTTAAACTTTAAAATGGAGACTATCTGTCTCTGTCTCACTCAGAAGTGATAGCAGGTGCGCTCTGATTGGCAGAGTTGTGGTTTTTCAAACAATACATAGTACCTAGTAGTTCTCAGTACTTGAGTCTCAGTAGTACTCGGTAGTACTCGGTAGTACTCGGTAGTACTAGGTAGTACTAGGTAGTACTTGAGTGACAGCTGACCTCGGTGACATGTACTGGCAAACAGTTGAGTGCGGAGCACTCAACTGTTTGACAATACATAGTACCTAGTATTTCTCAGTACCTGAGTGTCAGTAGTACTCGGTAGTACTAGGTAGTACTAGGTAGTACTAGGTAGTACTTCAGTGACAGCTGACCTCTGTGACATGTACTGGCAAACAGTTGAGTGCGAAGCACTCAACTGTTTGACAATACATAGTACCTAGTATTTCTCAGTACCTGAGTGTCAGTAGTACTCGGTAGTACTAGGTAGTACTAGGTAGTACTAGGTAGTACTTGAGTGACAGCTGACCTCGGTGACATGTACTGGCAAACAGTTGAGTGCGGAGCACTCAACTGTTTGACAATACATAGTACCTAGTATTTCTCAGTACCTGAGTGTCAGTAGCACTCGGTAGTACTAGGTAGTACTAGGTAGTACTAGGTAGTACTTGAGTGACAGCTGACCTCGGTGACATGTACTGGCAAACAGTTGAGTGCGGAGCACTCAACTGTTTGACAATACATAGTACCTAGTATTTCTCAGTACCTGAGTGTCAGTAGTACTCGGTAGTACTAGGTAGTACTAGGTAGTACTAGGTAGTACTTGAGTGACAGCTGACCTCGGTGACATGTACTGGCAAACAGTTGAGTGCGGAGCACTCAACTGTTTGACAATACATAGTACCTAGTATTTCTCAGTACCTGAGTGTCAGTAGTACTCGGTAGTACTAGGTAGTACTAGGTAGTACTAGGTAGTACTAGGTAGTACTAGGTAGTACTTCAGTGACAGCTGACCTCTGTGACATGTACTGGCAAACAGTTGAGTGCGAAGCACTCAACTGTTTGACAATACATAGTACCTAGTATTTCTCAGTACCTGAGTGTCAGTAGTACTCGGTAGTACTAGGTAGTACTAGGTAGTACTAGGTAGTACTTGAGTGACAGCTGACCTCGGTGACATGTACTGGCAAACAGTTGAGTGCGAAGCACTCAACTGTTTGACAATACATAGTACCTAGTATTTCTCAGTACCTGAGTGTCAGTAGTACTCGGTAGTACTAGGTAGTACTAGGTAGTACTAGGTAGTACTTCAGTGACAGCTGACCTCTGTGACATGTACTGGCAAACAGTTGAGTGCGAAGCACTCAACTGTTTGACAATACATAGTACCTAGTATTTCTCAGTACCTGAGTGTCAGTAGTACTCGGTAGTACTAGGTAGTACTAGGTAGGTAGTACTAGGTAGTACTTGAGTGACAGCTGACCTCGGTGACATGTACAGTGGCAAACAGTTGAGTGCGAAGCACTCAACTGTTTGACAATACATTAGTACCTAGTATTCCTCAGTACCTGAGTGTCGTAGTACTCGGTAGTACTCTGTAGTACTAGTAGTACTAGGTAGTACTCGGTGGTAGTACTAGGTTGTACTTGAGGACAGCTTCTTCAAAGCCTTCAGCTCGGCATACTTTCACCTAGAACTCCATTTAAATTTAAATGGAGACACGAGTGTCGTGCTCTGATTGGTGACAGGAAGGAGCAGTCAGTGGGAAATGTAGTCAATCAACAACTCAGCCAATACTTTCACCTAGATACTACATTTAAACTTTAAAATGGAGGACTATCTGTCTCTGTCTCACGGTCAATAGTGATAGCAGGTGCGCTCTGATTGCTCAGAGTTGTGGTTTTTCAAACAATACATAGTACCTAGTAGTTTCTCAGTACTGAGTCTCAGTAGTACTCGGTAGTACTCGGTAGTACTAGGTAGTACTAGGTAGTACTAGGTAGTACTAGGTAGTACTTGAGTGACAGCTGACCTCTGTGACATGTACTGGCAAACAGTTGAGTGCGGAGCACTCAACTGTTTGACAATACATAGTACCTAGTATTTCTCAGTACCTGAGTGTCAGTAGTACTCGCGGTAGTACTAGGTACAGTACTAGGTAGTACTAGGTAGTACTTCGGTGACAGCTGACCTCGGTGACATGTACTGGCAAACAGTTGAGTGCGGAGCACTCAACTGTTTGACAATACATAGTACCTAGTATTTCTCAGTACCTGAGTGTCAGTAGTACTCGTAGTACTAGGTAGTACTCTGTAGTACTAGGTAGTACTCGGTAGTACTAGGTAGTACTTGAGTGACAGCTTATTCAAACGCCTTCAGCTCGGCATACTTTCACCTAGAAACTCCATTTCAACTTTAAAATGGAGACACGAGTGGTGTGCTCTGATTGGTGGACAGGAATGTACTAAAACTACATTTATGAGTGGGAAATGTAGTTTTTTCAGTCAAACGTCTTCTGCTCGGCATCCTTTCCCTAGAAAGTCCGTTTAAACGTTAAACTTTTCCACACCAACCCCCGGGCGGCGTCCCACTGCCTCCCTCTCAAAATTTCCGGCGGGGGAATTTTCTAGTTAGGGAGGCAGTGCTAAGCACAGCCACCTACTGTTTGCATAGACAAACAGTAGGTGGCTGTGCGAAGCACAGCCACCTATTGAAATCCTGCGTGTTTTTTCTCTCTATTATTATATTATTCTTCCTCTTCTTACCTTTTTTTGATTCGCTACTCCTACCAAACAAAACGAGCACTTAGGGGAATGTTATATCATAACGTGGGGCTTGATTGGGATCGGTGTGCTACTTAAAAGAAGTCCAGAATATTAATTTTTCGCGACGTAAGTCGCGAAAAACCACCGAAATTTCCCCATTGAAATGAATGGGACGAGCGAAAAAAAAAAAAACTTTCATTGTCGTTTTTCAAAAGCCTGCTGCGCAGGCATACTTTCACCTAGAAACTCCATTTAAACTCTAAAACGTAGACACAAGTCTTGTGTCCTGGTGTGCCAATTTGCGTTTCAATAGGTCATATAGTTTCTGATCAATCACTGTTCAATGACCATGATCGTTTTGGGAGAAATCATGAGATTATAATGGGTGTGTATTGCGCCGGAACTTTCAGGCTAGAGTGCGTGACATCATCGCTTAGAGTGTGAGGGCTTCTCAGAACTTTTTCCTTTCCAAACCTCCCGGCCACAATCTTCACTCTACAGACGTGATATTCTCCAATTTTGTAGACAAACTTGTCCTGTCTCTCACAATGTGCTCAAAATCTCTGTGAGGTTCTACAGAATTTGAACTAGCAACCTCTAAGCGCGGCCAAGTCCATTTTTTTCCTCATCCGCTCTAATGTTAATTTAGAAGCAGATTTTCAAAGAAACCTGAAATTCACTGCATTTCTAACTCGCCCTGGCGTCCACATTTCTGACACTAGAAAAAAATAAAAGTCATCACTGTCTTCAGCCGAGTCTTGTGGCGCTAACGGTGTGCGAAAATTGTGGCGATAGGAGTTTCGATGTGAGCGTGGCAAGCTTTTGTTCGGAGCCTCGACAAAGGTGAAATGGAGCGATAGAAAGAGGCAGAGACACAGGCTGCAGTCATACACATGCACCAAGGGCCGTTGCTATGGAGACGGGCACTCTGTGGCTCTGATCTTCATAACTGACAGCAGGTGTGCTCTGATTGGTGGACAGGAAGGAGCAGTCAGTGGGACTACAAAGTACATTTAGTAGTGGGTAATGTAGTGTTTCTTCAGTCAAACGCCTTCAGCTCGGGCATACTTTCACCTAGAAACTCCATTTAAACTTTAAAATGGAGACTATCTGTCTCTGTCTCACTCAGAAGTGATAGGAGGTGCGCTCTGATTGGCAGAGTTGTGGTTTTTCAAACAATACATAGTACCTAGTAGTTCTCAGTACCTGAGTGTCAGTAGTACTAGGTAGTACTAGGTAGTACTAGGTAGTAAGTACTAGGTAGTACTTCAGTGACAGCTGACCTCAGTGACATGTACTGGCAAAACAGTTGAGTGCGAAGCACTCAACTGTTTGACAATACATAGTACTTAGTATTTCTCAGTACCTGAGTGTCAGTAGTACTCGGTAGTACTAGGTTAGTACTAGGTAGTACTAGGTAGTACTTCAGTGACAGCTGACCTCAGTGACATGTACTGGCAAAACAGTTGAGTGCGAAGCACTCAACTGTTTGACAATACATAGTCCTTAGTATTTCTCAGTACCTGAGTGTCAGTAGTACTCGGTAGTACTAGGTAGTACTAGGTAGTACTTCAGTGACAGCTGACCTCAGTGACATGTACTGGCAAAACAGTTGAGTGCGAAGCACTCAACTGTTTGACAATACATAGTACTTAGTATTTCTCAGTACCTGAGTGTCAGTAGTACTCTGGTAGTACTAGGTAGTACTAGGTAGTACTAGGTAGTACTTCAGTGACAGCTGACCTCAGTGACATGTACTGGCAAAACAGTTGAGTGCGAAGCACTCAACTGTTTGACAATACATAGTACTTAGTATTTCTCAGTACCTGAGTGTCAGTAGTACTCGGTAGTACTAGGTAGTACTAGGTAGTACTAGGTAGTACTTCAGTGACAGCTGACCTCAGTGACATGTACTGGCAAAACAGTTGAGTGCGAAGCACTCAACTGTTTGACAATACATAGTACTTAGTATTTCTCAGTACCTGAGTGTCAGTAGTACTCGGTAGTACTAGGTAGTACTAGGTAGTACTAGGTAGTACTTCAGTGACAGCTGACCTCAGTGACATGTACTGGCAAAACAGTTGAGTGCGAAGCACTCAACTGTTTGACAATACATAGTACTTAGTATTTCTCAGTACCTGAGTGTCAGTAGTACTAGGTAGTACTAGGTAGTACTAGGTAGTACTAGGTAGTACTTCAGTGACAGCTGACCTCAGTGACATGTACTGGCAAAACAGTTGAGTGCGAAGCACTCAACTGTTTGACAATACTAAGTACTTAGTATTTCTCAGTACCTGAGTGTCAGTAGTACTCGGTAGTACTAGGTAGTACTAGGTAGTACTAGGTAGTACTTCAGTGACAGCTGACCTCAGTGACATGTACTGGCAAAACAGTTGAGTGCGAAGCACTCAACTGTTTGACAATACATAGTACCTAGTATTTCTCAGTACCTGAGTGTCAGTAGTACTCGGTAGTACTAGGTAGTACTTCAGTGACAGCTGACCTCAGTGACATGTACTGGCAAAACAGTTGAGTGCGAAGCACTCAACTGTTTGACAATACATAGTACCTAGTATTTCTCAGTACCTGAGTGTCAGTAGTACTCGGTAGTACTAGGTAGTACTAGGTAGTACTAGGTAGTACTTCAGTGACAGCTGACCTCAGTGACATGTACTGGCAAAACAGTTGAGTGCGAAGCACTCAACTGTTTGACAATACATAGTACCTAGTAGTTCTCAGAACTTGAGTCTCATTAGAACTGGGTAGTACTCGGTAGTACTCGCTAGTACTTGGTAGTACTTGAGTGACAGCTGACCTCGGTGACATGTACTGGCATACAGTTGATTTTATAATTATAAAACATAACGAATTAATATTAAGTAATCTTAATATTTAGTAAAAAGCCTTTTTTGCTCAGGCAATAAAAGCTCTATGATCATTGTATCTCTTATGTATCTGTTCATGTCATGCATCAACATATTTTTGTAAGGTAACAGACATCAGAGAGGTTGGAGGAGATGGAGGAGAGGCCTCCTTGTCTTTCATTAGTTGCTTTTATCTATAACATCTTCATGACGTGAAATGATGATTGCTAATGCAAATATTACTTTTCTCTACAAAATACCTATTTTTGAGATGGAAGCAAGTCATTTACACAATGAGTTAAAAAAATAAAATAAGATAAAAAATAAAAGCATGGTAAAAGTAAAGTGTGGACCTCTAAGCAGGGCTTTTTCAGGGAAAATCACAATATTTCTGGTATTTTGGCCTGTCTTTAGGGCTGCGCGCATGCCATCACTGGTATCCTCTTACCTCAGGGTCACAGACACACAGCTGAGAGAAACGGGTGACTTAGGTAGTCTGATCTCTGATGTCTATGCATGCTATGAAGAATTTCACAGATAACACAATGAACTAAGTTTTTGTCCTGTTTAAATCCTTAAATAGTGGGCAGTTCCTTTGTCTAAATCATTATTATTATTTGTTTCAAATAAAAAGTTCAATAATGTCTTTGGTTTCATTGATAGCAAAAGTGAATACGCCATATTTCCGCCACTATCCGGCGGCCTTGAACGCCACTTGGGAACGCGTGTGTGTGTGCGGGCATTCAAATCCTTTGTGTGCTCTCGTAGCCCGCGAAACTTTTTTTGCCCAGGAACAACGTTGTACAGTGATATCTATTATCTGATTCGACAATAAATATGGGGTGACGGATCAGGAGGATTTTGATTGGACACTGATGGATATGAAGCTGGTTGTCTGTCTTTGCTCGCCCCCTTTGATCCCGTCATAGGTAAGGGTGCGGTTCTCCTTTCTTCAATTGTGTTATAATATGTGCATAAGCCGTTTTTTACATTTTTACATCAGTCTGTTTCGTACAAGAATACTAAGCCGAGCTAAAAGGTAATGGCGTGTGACCGAGTACTTTGTCGTTAGCCGAGTACTAACTGTGATGGCTTAGCGCTAGCTGGCGCTAACTACCATACATAAGCTGTTAACAGAGGTGATATTTTCGAAGCTAAACATTGGTCTGGGGTAAAGATGGATTTAAATATTGACATTGTGTCTGTTTTCGGACAAGAATATTGAGCCGAGCTCAAAGCTAATGGCTGTGACGAGTCTTTGTTGTTAGCCGAGTACTAACTGTGATGGCTTAGCGCTAGCTGGCGCTAGCTGGCGCGCTAACTACCATACATAAGCTGTTAACAGAGGTGATATTTTCGAAGCTAAACATTGGTCTGGGGTAAAGATGGATTTTTAAATATTGACATTGTGTCTGTTTTCGGACAAGAATATTGAGCCGAGCTCAAAGCTAATGGCTGTGACCGAGTCTTTGTTCTTAGCCGAGTAGATGGTGTTGCTAGCTAGCGCTAGCGTATGCTAGCGCAAGCTAGCGCGCTAGCATTGGCTAGCGCTGGCGCGCTAGCGCATGCTAGCGCCAGCTACCACCCATGAGCTGTTAACAGAAGTTGACATTTTCAAAGCTTAACATTGCTCTGGGGTAAAGATTGATTGATTGTGATGTGGTTTGATTTGTGATAAGCTGTTAAAACGCATATTACTGAAACTAGATATTACTCTCTCATGTTATGGGCTAAATATGGATTTTAATATTTCTCGTTTTTTTTTATTGAAGAATATCGAGCTGAGTTAAAAGCTAGTGGCTGTTTTGTGTCCTGTTTAGACTTGATGCATAGCTTTCAGGTTTAAGCCAGTTAAAAACTACCCATCTATCTGTCTGCCCACAGTTATGCCTGCATGATTGCTTGATTGATTGATTGTGATGTGGCTTGATTTGTGATAAGCTGTTAAAACCGCATATTACTGAAGCTAGATATTACTCTCTCGTGTTATGGGCTAAATATGGATTTTAATATTTACGTTCTGTTTGTTTTCATAGAAGAATATCGAGCTGAGTTAAAAGTAGTGGCTGTAATTGGTTCCTGTTTAGACTTGATGCATAGCTTTCAGGTTTAAGCCAGTTAAAAACTACCCATCTATCTGTCTGCCCACAGTTATGCCTGCATGATTGATTGATTGATTGATTGATTGATTGATTGATTGTGATGTGGCTTGATTTGTGATAAGCTGTTAAAACGCATGCATGTTACTGAAGCTAGATATTACTCTCTCATGTTATGGGCTAAATATGGATTTTAATATTTCTCGTTTTTTTTTATTGAAGAATATCGAGCTGAGTTAAAAGCTAGTGGCTGTAATTGTGTCCTGTTTAGACTTGATGCATAGCTTTCAGGTTTAAGCCAGTTTAAAAACTACCCATCTATCTGTCTGCCCACAGTTATGCCTGCATGGTTGCTTGATTGATTGATTGTGTTATGGCTTGATTTGTGCTGTGAAACTGTGAATGTTTCTTTATGGAGTTAGAAAGATATCCTACTCAAATTTGACATTTAATTTAAAAATCTACCATGATTAATTATTAGAAAAGGGAGCAAGGGAGTTGTTGTCACTGACTGAAATTAAGAGAAGGAAATTTCTGTTTTTATTGCAGGTTCTCCCTTGATCCAGATCGAAGGATTTTGACTCGTCGAGTTAATTGCCATCTCTTGCAGCTGTTTGCCACCAACACCACATACATCACTACTACACTACATCGCTTATAACTTCACATCTGTTGCTTAACATACAGACACACTCACTCTCACACACTCACTCTCACACACACACTCACACACACACACACACACACACACACACACACAGTGTTTTTCTCTTTGTGTTCTCTTGTTTCTCAGCAGGATGCCGAGGAAGGGGAGGCGGTCGACGGCGGCGAAGCTCCGTTGGAGGAAGTTCGACCTGGAGGAGCTGAGCCCATCCGGTCCCCCCGTGCAGGTACTTGCACAGTAGATGAGCTTTTGTCACACAGTGACAAGTGTCAGCATGCAAATAGCTGTAGAAATGCTCCATCTATTGCTTTATTCTTAGCTGCTGAGTTTGTATGTAACTGCCATGACTGAGATTTCTTTGCTGTTAATGTTTTATTAGAAGGTCCCGACGGTGCCCACCTCGCCGGCCAAAGGGTCAAGGACCAAAAGGACCCCCCCCTGCTCCCGAGCTCCAGTTGGCAACGTATGTTCCTAACACAACCCTCTCACCCACACACTGTCTCCATTGTGACACTGTCTGAGGTTTAATGTGTTTTATTTCATCTGTCAACAGTTGGTTGGTTCGTCACCCCCAGCCAGGTCGTTCAGGAGCTTGGATGTGGCGTGTGCCAAGTTTTTGTGCACGTGAGTATCCGGATGTTTTATCCTTAAAATGAATGAATTGATTAATCATTGGTAGAAAAGAATGATTGTTGCAAAGACATTTTCTGGTTTGTTTTCCTTCATTATGTTTACCTTTTTTATGTGTTTTGTCCCTTTCTAACAGGCCGTGGTACTGGTTTCCGCCACCGGGTGCTTCGATGGCCAACTTCTCCCTTTACGGGGCGTAGCCACAAGTTGGTCATCCCTCCCGAGTCTCCTGACAAGAAGGTATTATTATTATTGTCCACTTTATGAAGTAATAGATCTTGAGAGGGATTAAAGAGTTTCATGCTAAATCAAATAATTTTTGTTGTTGCAGTTTGTTCTGATTGTCGGAGACTCCCATCTACGAGCCCTCGTAGATGGAGTGGTCGCGATGCCTAAAGGTAACGTCTCCTTTGGCATCATGTCGACCCCAGGAGCCTCTGCCTCTCAGCTGCGGACTGAGGTGTTGCACGCCGTGCTCCCTCGGATCCCTGAGGCAGTGTGCGTCCTGGCTCCGAGCAACAACCTGACGGCCAGCAGGACCATCGACGAGGCTGCCGTCGATTACGCCCAGCTCCTCACGGCTGTGAGGAGCCGCTGGCCTAAGGTATGCTATCTTTCACGTCTTGCTTGTTCTGTATTCTTATTAGTGCATTAACTCCTAATCAGATCAAATGTATGCGCTTTTACAAGATCGCGTTGTAACGTGTGTGATTTTGACTGATTTTGTTTCTTACAGGTTGTTGTCTTGGACTTCCCACCCCGCCTGACTGTCGAAGAGTCTTACCAAGACCTTCTTCGTCAGGAGTACCACCGGCGGGTGGCGGCTCGTATGGGTACGTAAAAAAATAAAGTCCCCCAAAAATACATGTTAAGCTATAGTAATGACTAAAAAGCCCCAATTCATGTGTGGATGCTATAATGACTTGTGTTTTTGAATATATTTTTCAGGTGTGAAGTACTTCTCTGCTGCGGAGTGCTTCCCCCTTACGCGCTTGGAGCTGTGGAGCAGAGATGGTGTAAGTACAATATGCATGCGTGACATAAAAAAGCTATATTGGTTATTCTCGTTTGTTGATATGAAATGCTCAGTGGGGCTACCTTTTTTAGAGGCTCACTTTGTTTGCAATTGTGTCTGCAGGTCCATCTGAGCGATGGCGAGGGGATGGGCATCCTCGCGTCCGGTTGCTGTGGTCTGCTTTCCACCAGCAACCGGAGCCATCTCCACCTCCCCGGGTCTCTCCTCCGACGGCTAGGCCAGCTAGGAACCTTTCTCCTACGCTGGTTGTGGAGGAGGACCCTGCTCCACCTCCCCGGGTCTCTCCTCCGACGGCTAGGCCAGCTAGGAACCTTTCTCCTACGCTGGTTGTGGAGGAGGGACCCTGCTCCACCTCCTCGGGTCTCTCCTCCGACGGCTAGGCCAGCTAGGAACCTTTCTCCTACGCTGGTTGTGGAGGAGGACCCTGCTCCACCTACCACTGATCCCTTTCAGTGGAGGCCTGCTGGTCGGGGCAGCAAGGTAATTATTACAGTGTAATGTGTGTGTGTACATGTTTATGAAGCTGTTTACAAAAGTGATTAAAAAGAACCAATTTGTTTGATGCCATGTGATGTTTTCTTACTTCCAGAAGAGCCAGCCTGGTGAACCCTCACAGTCCCAGGGTTCAGGCCAGACCAGGATGGCTCAGCAGCTGGTATGTCATATTGATCATTTTTTGGAGGGGGGGGGTTATGTGTTAATCGGTTACTATTTAAACTTGTGTATTTGACCAGACAAATTCTCATTGTTTTTTTTTTTGTGTGTTTTTCATTCCCAGGAGAAGGGGAGCTTCCTGCCACTGAATCCAGTTTGGTTCAGTGGCGCTGTCCTCCGGGCTATGGAGGAGGTCTCTCCTTCCCAGCTGTCTTGCCCAGCAGACTGCCAGCCTCCTGTAAGTTGCTGTTGTTATAAAGTTTTGCCTGATTCCTGAACAGTCAATCCTGCTTATATTACTTTACTCATAAAACTAATAACACTTTACAAATAGACAGTTGTGATATATGATTTATGTTTAATTAGTGTCATGTTTTATCTAATGGTGCAGGTGGCAGGTCGCACTACGGGCCGCTCCCCTCGCAGCCGCCCTGGCAGCCGCCGGTCTCCAGCGAACAACGTATGCTACTTTTCACCACAATTGACACACAGACATCACTTGACTGTCCACTCTGTCTGACTTCTAATACATTTGTTCTGATCTGTCAACAGCTGGCTGGCTCACCCACAGCCAGGTCGTCCTGGAGGTCCGAGGAGGCCCCACCGGCCCAGTTTCTCTTCCTCCTCCGCAGCTCAGGGTAAATTGCTGTTATTATCAAGTTTTGCCTGATTCCTGAACAGTCAATCCTGCTTATATTTCTATACTAATACTCGTAATACTAATTACACTTTTCAAATAGACAGAAATAATTGTGATATATGATTTATGTTTAATTGGTGTCATGTTTTATGTAATGGTGCAGGTGGCAGATCGTACTACAGGCCGCCCCCCACGCAGCCGCCCTGGCAGCCGCCGGTCTCCAGCGAACAACGTATGCTACTTTTCACCACAATTGACAAACAGACATCACTTGACTGTCCACTCAGTCTGACTTTTAATACATTTGTTCTGATCTGTCAACAGCTGGCTGGCTCACCCACAGCCAGGTCGTCCTGGAGTTCCGAGGAGGAGGCCAGCCCAGCTTCTGTGGCTCCGACGGTATGTTTTTGGTTTTTATTTAAATTGTCTGCACAGCTCTTCTTGCTGTAGTAATACTACTGTTAACATTCAGCTCAGTGTAATTAAAATGATGTTTGGTGTAATTGATCTTGTGCTTTATTTGGTGTATCAGACGGTGCCCCCAGCGAGACGGTCCAGGACCAAGGACGGACCCCTGCCAGGCACCCAAACTTCAGCGAAAAACGTACGTTACTTCCTGCTACAATAGAAACAATCGCACATGTACACACAGTGTTGTCACTCAGACGTGTGAAGTTTAAAATGTTTCTTATCTTGTGTCAACAGCTGGTTGGCTCACCCCCAGCCAGGTCATCCTGGAGTACGGAGGACGACGCCAGCCCAGTTTCTGTGGCTCCGACGGTATGTTGTTGGTTTTTACTTAAATTGTCTGCACAGCTCTTTTTGCTGTAGTAATACTACTGTTAACATTCAGCTCAGTGTCTTGTGTAATTAAAATGATGTTTGGTGTAATTGATCTTGTGCTTTATTTGGTGTATCAGACGGCACCCCCAGCGAGACGGACCAGGACAAAGGATGGACCCCCGCCAGGCACCCAAACTTCAGCGAACAACGTACGTTACTTCCTGCTACAATAGAAACTTCCTGCTACAATAGAAACAATCAGACACAAGTGTACACAGTGTCGTCACCAGGCGTGTGAATCTAATATGTTTCTTATCTTGTGTCAACAGCTGGTTGGTTCACCCCAGCCAGGTCATCCCTGGGTTTGGGTGATGCAGCGACCCCTTGCTCTTCACCAGTTGCAAAGGTAAATATTACTTCTCCTGAATACAGAGCATAGTCTCATCAAAGTCTGGATTTTACTAAATTTGTTGTCATGTGTTCTCAGATGGCCAGGATTAGGACACCTTCACCAGCCGGACCATCCTGGACCATCACAGATGCAGCACTGGATACTCCCTCCCAACTAAGGTATTTCATCTCCTCCACTACTGACACACACAGAAAGTACATTCACCTATAGATAAATAAAACTGGTTCAGTTGAAATCTGTAACATTATCTTTTTCTGCATTTCAGAAAAGCCAGTCGATAACTGAAATACATTTGGGAAACTTTAATTGTATGACTGTGGTGCATTGTGTTTTTCTCATGTGTAAATATTCATTGGTGCCGTGTCTCATCATAGACCGCCGGACACAGACTCTCCGACAGTGACACACAACATGGACGACGCCCCCTCCACCTCTCGTTCCCCAGCTAAAGAGGTAAGGACATTTACACTTGCTATATGGAGGGATTAATAAAGTGTCTTTGTTTGTGGAAGTGAGGTTCACTTCAACTCGATTGCACAAAAAACTCTTAATAACTTTAAGGACAGAATTAATTTAAAGTAATATAGATGTCATTAACAAGTATTTTTACATAATTGTATTAATTAAAGATACCAATACTGTATTCTAGACAAGATTAATTTTTCAGCTTTTTAACATGTTAATAGTAATTTAATTAACTTCTAGGGCTGTAATTGGTATTAGTAATATTAATGTTAACAGTAATCATAATGATACTAATAATAGCATTATAATACTAATAAATAATCCTTTACAACATACTTTCAGGTCAGATTACAGAGTCAGCTTACTGTGAGGGCCAGTCATTGTCAGAGTGACAACAGATACACGACATTCTCTAGAAACCATCAGTGTTCCTGTATGTCCCTGACTTTTCTGGCCTTTGAGAACGAGGGCTGTCAGTTAAACATGGGTACCCTTGACACTGTGCTAGCATATGGAGACAACCTGTATGTGGGAATCAAACAACAGCTAATACAGGAGAACAAATTCCAACAAAACCACCTGACAGTCGAGGAAATGCCAAAACAGGCACAGACAGACACAAATATGTACGATGTCCACATGCCCGACATCAGATGTGGCCTCATCCGAGCACCCAGCTCTGGAAGCCAGCAGTGGTATTTGGACCTTGCCACACAGCTGGAGTGTCTGTCAAGTGAAGTGAGGCATGCTATACTCATGGTAACTCCAGAGTGTATTGCAGTTTTCCGAGACAAATCGGGCAGGTACGGCGTGTTTGATTCCCACAGCAGGAACGCAGAAGGCCTACCACACCATCCTGGGACTGCAATAGTGAGGACCTTCTCTGAAATCGGTGACTTGGCTGACCACCTGCTCAAACTGTTTGCGAATCGTGGACCCTCTGCTACCTATGAGTTTGTACCGGTTTCATTTGAAATGCTCTCTTCTGGTAAACATCAGGCCCAATCAACAGTGGACAATTCCAACAAAACTGTCCCACCAGCAGTGGAGACAGTGTCTGTGGCTGCTGTCTCACCAGCAGTGGAGACAGTGTCTGTGGCTGCTGTCCCACCAGCAGTGGAGACGGTGTCTGTGGCTGCTGTCCCACAGCAGTGGAGACAGTGTCTGTGGCTGCTGTCCCACCAGCAGTGGAGACAGTGTCTGTGGCTGCTATCCCAGCAGCAGCTCATATCACAAAGCTGAGCAAACACAGACGATTAAAGGCTAGGCGGAGAGCAAGTGACCCCAAAGAGCAGCATGTACCTATGTGTCATGAACCAACTAGGAGAGCCAAATATCAAAAACACAAGTATGTTAGCTGTCCTGATTTTAGAATGAGAAAAATTCAAGCACAAAGGACTAAATATGCGCAAGAGAGTCATTATCACAAAAAAAGGTTAATGTCGTTCAAACATTATTATGCAAATCCCGTAGTTCAGATTAGGAAGAAGGCAATAATCAAACGTAGATATAGGGTAGATTCGGCTTATCGGAGCAAAAAGAAAAACTACATTACAGAAAAGTACGAGGCAGTTCCCGCTTTTCGATGTAGACAAAAACAATATATTAGAGAAAAGTACAAGGCAGTTCCTGCTTTTCGGTGTAGACAAAAACAATATATTAGAGAAAAGTACGAGGCAGTTCCCGCTTTTCGATGTAGACAAAAACAATATATTAGAGAAAAGTACGAGGCAGTTCCCGCTTTTCGGTCTAGACAGAAAAAATATATTACAGAAAAGTACAAGCAGTTCCTGCTTTTCAGTGTAGACAAAAACGGTATTTTACAGAAAAGTACAAGGCAGTTCCTGCTTTTCGGTGTAGTCGGAAACACTATATGTCACATAAATACAGGACACATAGTATTTATAGGCAAAACAAAAAGTATAGTGTTCTTTCTAGATATCACAGTGATCCCGAGTTTAGATTACGTTGTATTCAACGTTCAACTCGCAATCGGACAACCAAATTGGCCACAAACGCAGCCTTTTGCATCCGTTACAAGATGCAGAGGGCACTGCGTATCAAAAGGAAATATAGAGAGATTGTAGACCCCAAACCTCGCCCGCCCAGCGCTTGATGGATCCTGTGATGGAAGCAGCCATAGCCTCATTCCGGGAATTGATTACCCACGGCCCGACATACGTTTGTACGGCATGTAACCGAACACTGTTTCCCAATCAGGTCAAAGTATGCAAGAGGGGCAAATATAGTAAACATAGTAAATTGGCTGCAGCATGCTTGACAGGAAACTATGTTCATTTTTGTGACAATGACTGCACTTGCCCTTGCTCTGTTCCCCAAGAGAGACTCCAGGAGTGGATCTGTCACACTTGTGACAGCCACCTGAGCAGAGGAAACATGCCACCCATTGCAGTAGCAAACAAACTGCAGTTGGCACCCATCCCACCGGAATTGGCTACCCTTAATGTGCTTGAACGGCAGCTCATTGCTAAAATTTTGCCATTTGCTAAAGTTGTTGCTTTGCCGAAGGGCCAACAGAGGGCTGTGCACGGAGCTGTTGTGTGCGTGCCGTCGGAGGTCCAAGCGACCGTGAACAGCCTTCCTAGGTCCAGAGACGAAGCGCAGCTACTTCAGGTTAAATTAAAGCGGCATATTAGATTTAAAGGACACCAGCACTTTTACACCGTCAGCATGACGAATGTGTTGGCTTCTCTGGCTAAACTCAAAGAGTGTCATTCAGAGTATGCGGATGTGTCTGTTGATGAGGATGTGAGTTTTGACCTTGACGATGTAGATGAGCAACCCCAAATTTTAGACGTAGACTTAGAAGAGGTGTTCAGCAGCCAAAACGAGCCAGGCCAGTCCACAGCTGGGCAAAGCCAGCAGCCCAAGGAGGCGGTGGAGGAAAAGGAGGAGCTGAGGCCTGGTCTGGCTCTGGACACCTGCATGCAGCCACCGGACATTGCACAGGAAATCCTTTCGTATGGCGATGGAATCTTCAGCGTTGCACCTGCCCAAGGTAACAAACCTGTGGGATTCTTCACCATACCGAAACTAGAAGCCATGGCCTTTCCTGTGCAATTTCCAACAGGAGAAAAACACGCTGGACGAGGCCAGAGAAATTTCTCTGTCTCCCAGCTTGTATTTTAATAGTAGATTATTCGCTGCAGACATACGATTCGCCAATGACCAAAGCTACCTTTTCTTTGCGCAGTTTGTAACGGAGACACACATGGCCAGCAACAGCATGTCCATACAAATGCGCAAAGGAAAGTCCAAAACTGCAGACGGGCGTCAAATTAGCAATGTTATGCTCCAGGATAGGGATGAGGTTGAGGGACTAATTATGAACCAAGACGCCACGCGATTTATGCAACCCCTTAGAGGCACACCAGCTTATTGGAACAAAGCCCTTAGAGATGTCCACGCCATGGTGAGACAGATTGGCACACCAACCTTTTTTCTCACGTTCTCCGCTGCTGAGATGAGATGGCCTGAATTCATTGAGGTCATTAAAGCTCAGCAGGGAGAACGAGGAGACTTTTCAGAGCTGGATTGGAATGCCAAATGTGAAATTTTGCGCAGTAACCCCATTACGGTTATGCGCATGTTTGAAAAAAGAGTAGATGCTCTGATGTCGAACCTCATCTCTCTCACCAGCACGTCCCATCGGTGAAGTAGAAGATTACTTTTACCGTGTTGAGTTTCAAGCCAGAGGAAGCCCTCACATTCACATGCTGGTTTGGATCAAGAATGCCCCCAAATTTGAAGAACACCTCGACTCCACCGTCTTCAAATTCATAGATCGTCACGTTTCGTGCAAGATGCCTGACCCCGAGGCAGACCCAGAACTCCACCAAATTGTGTCGGAAGTTCAGATGCACAGCAGGAAACATTCAAAGTCGTGCAAAAAAGGCAACGTTTCCTGTAGATTTGGCTTTCCTAAGCTGCCCATGAGTGAAACTCTCATCACCAGGCCTTCCATTGTTGACACGGCACAGGGCCAATCACAGAATCCCGAAGAAGAGCAGAAGAGAATGAAACGGGAATTCGCCAGGATGCAGAGGGAAGCAAAGGAGAAGCTGAAGCCTGTTAGGGATGCTCTCATGGATCCAAGCGCCTCATTCAGCAGCTTGGCAGACCTGCTCCGTACTCGGTAGTACTAGTAGTACTAGGTAGTACTAGGTAGTACTTGAGTGACAGCTGACCTCGGTGACATGTACTGGCAAACAGTTGAGTGCGGAGCACTCAACTGTTTGACAATACATAGTACCTAGTATTTCTCAGTACCTGAGTGTCAGTAGTACTCGTAGTATAGGTAGTATAGGTTAGTACTAGGTAGTACTAGGTAGTATAGGTAGTACTTCAGTGACAGCTGACCTCGTGACATGTACTGGCAAAAAGTTGAGTGCGAAGCACTCAACTGTTTGACAATACATAGTACCTAGTATTTCTCAGTACCTGAGTGTCAGTAGTACTCGGTTAGTACTAGGTAAGTACTAGGTAGTACTAGGTAGTACTTGAGTGACAGCTGACCTCGGTGACATGTACTGGCAAACAGTTGAGTGCGAAGCACTCAACTGTTTGACAATACATAGTACCTAGTATTTCTCAGTACCTGAGTGTCAGTAGTACTCGGTAGTACTAGGTAGTACTAGGTAGTACTAGGTAAGTACTTCAGTGACAGCTGACCTCTGTGACATGTACTGGCAAACAGTTGAGTGCGAAGCACTCAACTGTTTGACAATACATAGTACCTAGTATTTCTCAGTACCTGAGTGTCAGTAGTACTCGGTAGTACTAGGTAGTACTAGGTAGGTAGTACTAGGTAGTACTTGAGTGACAGCTGACCTCGGTGACATGTACAGTGGCAAACAGTTGAGTGCGAAGCACTCAACTGTTTGACAATACATTAGTACCTAGTATTCCTCAGTACCTGAGTGTCGTAGTACTCGGTAGTACTCTGTAGTACTAGTAGTACTAGGTAGTACTCGGTGGTAGTACTAGGTTGTACTTGAGGACAGCTTCTTCAAAGCCTTCAGCTCGGCATACTTTCACCTAGAACTCCATTTAAATTTAAATGGAGACACGAGTGTCGTGCTCTGATTGGTGACAGGAAGGAGCAGTCAGTGGGAAATGTAGTCAATCAACAACTCAGCCAATACTTTCACCTAGATACTACATTTAAACTTTAAAATGGAGGACTATCTGTCTCTGTCTCACGGTCAATAGTGATAGCAGGTGCGCTCTGATTGCTCAGAGTTGTGGTTTTTCAAACAATACATAGTACCTAGTAGTTTCTCAGTACTGAGTCTCAGTAGTACTCGGTAGTACTCGGTAGTACTAGGTAGTACTAGGTAGTACTAGGTAGTACTAGGTAGTACTTGAGTGACAGCTGACCTCTGTGACATGTACTGGCAAACAGTTGAGTGCGGAGCACTCAACTGTTTGACAATACATAGTACCTAGTATTTCTCAGTACCTGAGTGTCAGTAGTACTCGCGGTAGTACTAGGTACAGTACTAGGTAGTACTAGGTAGTACTTCGGTGACAGCTGACCTCGGTGACATGTACTGGCAAACAGTTGAGTGCGGAGCACTCAACTGTTTGACAATACATAGTACCTAGTATTTCTCAGTACCTGAGTGTCAGTAGTACTCGTAGTACTAGGTAGTACTCTGTAGTACTAGGTAGTACTCGGTAGTACTAGGTAGTACTTGAGTGACAGCTTATTCAAACGCCTTCAGCTCGGCATACTTTCACCTAGAAACTCCATTTCAACTTTAAAATGGAGACACGAGTGGTGTGCTCTGATTGGTGGACAGGAATGTACTAAAACTACATTTATGAGTGGGAAATGTAGTTTTTTCAGTCAAACGTCTTCTGCTCGGCATCCTTTCCCTAGAAAGTCCGTTTAAACGTTAAACTTTTCCACACCAACCCCCGGGCGGCGTCCCACTGCCTCCCTCTCAAAATTTCCGGCGGGGGAATTTTCTAGTTAGGGAGGCAGTGCTAAGCACAGCCACCTACTGTTTGCATAGACAAACAGTAGGTGGCTGTGCGAAGCACAGCCACCTATTGAAATCCTGCGTGTTTTTTCTCTCTATTATTATATTATTCTTCCTCTTCTTACCTTTTTTTGATTCGCTACTCCTACCAAACAAAACGAGCACTTAGGGGAATGTTATATCATAACGTGGGGCTTGATTGGGATCGGTGTGCTACTTAAAAGAAGTCCAGAATATTAATTTTTCGCGACGTAAGTCGCGAAAAACCACCGAAATTTCCCCATTGAAATGAATGGGACGAGCGAAAAAAAAAAAAACTTTCATTGTCGTTTTTCAAAAGCCTGCTGCGCAGGCATACTTTCACCTAGAAACTCCATTTAAACTCTAAAACGTAGACACAAGTCTTGTGTCCTGGTGTGCCAATTTGCGTTTCAATAGGTCATATAGTTTCTGATCAATCACTGTTCAATGACCATGATCGTTTTGGGAGAAATCATGAGATTATAATGGGTGTGTATTGCGCCGGAACTTTCAGGCTAGAGTGCGTGACATCATCGCTTAGAGTGTGAGGGCTTCTCAGAACTTTTTCCTTTCCAAACCTCCCGGCCACAATCTTCACTCTACAGACGTGATATTCTCCAATTTTGTAGACAAACTTGTCCTGTCTCTCACAATGTGCTCAAAATCTCTGTGAGGTTCTACAGAATTTGAACTAGCAACCTCTAAGCGCGGCCAAGTCCATTTTTTTCCTCATCCGCTCTAATGTTAATTTAGAAGCAGATTTTCAAAGAAACCTGAAATTCACTGCATTTCTAACTCGCCCTGGCGTCCACATTTCTGACACTAGAAAAAAATAAAAGTCATCACTGTCTTCAGCCGAGTCTTGTGGCGCTAACGGTGTGCGAAAATTGTGGCGATAGGAGTTTCGATGTGAGCGTGGCAAGCTTTTGTTCGGAGCCTCGACAAAGGTGAAATGGAGCGATAGAAAGAGGCAGAGACACAGGCTGCAGTCATACACATGCACCAAGGGCCGTTGCTATGGAGACGGGCACTCTGTGGCTCTGATCTTCATAACTGACAGCAGGTGTGCTCTGATTGGTGGACAGGAAGGAGCAGTCAGTGGGACTACAAAGTACATTTAGTAGTGGGTAATGTAGTGTTTCTTCAGTCAAACGCCTTCAGCTCGGGCATACTTTCACCTAGAAACTCCATTTAAACTTTAAAATGGAGACTATCTGTCTCTGTCTCACTCAGAAGTGATAGGAGGTGCGCTCTGATTGGCAGAGTTGTGGTTTTTCAAACAATACATAGTACCTAGTAGTTCTCAGTACCTGAGTGTCAGTAGTACTAGGTAGTACTAGGTAGTACTAGGTAGTAAGTACTAGGTAGTACTTCAGTGACAGCTGACCTCAGTGACATGTACTGGCAAAACAGTTGAGTGCGAAGCACTCAACTGTTTGACAATACATAGTACTTAGTATTTCTCAGTACCTGAGTGTCAGTAGTACTCGGTAGTACTAGGTAGTACTAGGTAGTACTAGGTAGTACTTCAGTGACAGCTGACCTCAGTGACATGTACTGGCAAAACAGTTGAGTGCGAAGCACTCAACTGTTTGACAATACATAGTCCTTAGTATTTCTCAGTACCTGAGTGTCAGTAGTACTCGGTAGTACTAGGTAGTACTAGGTAGTACTTCAGTGACAGCTGACCTCAGTGACATGTACTGGCAAAACAGTTGAGTGCGAAGCACTCAACTGTTTGACAATACATAGTACTTAGTATTTCTCAGTACCTGAGTGTCAGTAGTACTCTGGTAGTACTAGGTAGTACTAGGTAGTACTAGGTAGTACTTCAGTGACAGCTGACCTCAGTGACATGTACTGGCAAAACAGTTGAGTGCGAAGCACTCAACTGTTTGACAATACATAGTACTTAGTATTTCTCAGTACCTGAGTGTCAGTAGTACTCGGTAGTACTAGGTAGTACTAGGTAGTACTAGGTAGTACTTCAGTGACAGCTGACCTCAGTGACATGTACTGGCAAAACAGTTGAGTGCGAAGCACTCAACTGTTTGACAATACATAGTACTTAGTATTTCTCAGTACCTGAGTGTCAGTAGTACTCGGTAGTACTAGGTAGTACTAGGTAGTACTAGGTAGTACTTCAGTGACAGCTGACCTCAGTGACATGTACTGGCAAAACAGTTGAGTGCGAAGCACTCAACTGTTTGACAATACATAGTACTTAGTATTTCTCAGTACCTGAGTGTCAGTAGTACTAGGTAGTACTAGGTAGTACTAGGTAGTACTAGGTAGTACTTCAGTGACAGCTGACCTCAGTGACATGTACTGGCAAAACAGTTGAGTGCGAAGCACTCAACTGTTTGACAATACTAAGTACTTAGTATTTCTCAGTACCTGAGTGTCAGTAGTACTCGGTAGTACTAGGTAGTACTAGGTAGTACTAGGTAGTACTTCAGTGACAGCTGACCTCAGTGACATGTACTGGCAAAACAGTTGAGTGCGAAGCACTCAACTGTTTGACAATACATAGTACCTAGTATTTCTCAGTACCTGAGTGTCAGTAGTACTCGGTAGTACTAGGTAGTACTTCAGTGACAGCTGACCTCAGTGACATGTACTGGCAAAACAGTTGAGTGCGAAGCACTCAACTGTTTGACAATACATAGTACCTAGTATTTCTCAGTACCTGAGTGTCAGTAGTACTCGGTAGTACTAGGTAGTACTAGGTAGTACTAGGTAGTACTTCAGTGACAGCTGACCTCAGTGACATGTACTGGCAAAACAGTTGAGTGCGAAGCACTCAACTGTTTGACAATACATAGTACCTAGTAGTTCTCAGAACTTGAGTCTCATTAGAACTGGGTAGTACTCGGTAGTACTCGCTAGTACTTGGTAGTACTTGAGTGACAGCTGACCTCGGTGACATGTACTGGCATACAGTTGATTTTATAATTATAAAACATAACGAATTAATATTAAGTAATCTTAATATTTAGTAAAAAGCCTTTTTTGCTCAGGCAATAAAAGCTCTATGATCATTGTATCTCTTATGTATCTGTTCATGTCATGCATCAACATATTTTTGTAAGGTAACAGACATCAGAGAGGTTGGAGGAGATGGAGGAGAGGCCTCCTTGTCTTTCATTAGTTGCTTTTATCTATAACATCTTCATGACGTGAAATGATGATTGCTAATGCAAATATTACTTTTCTCTACAAAATACCTATTTTTGAGATGGAAGCAAGTCATTTACACAATGAGTTAAAAAAATAAAATAAGATAAAAAATAAAAGCATGGTAAAAGTAAAGTGTGGACCTCTAAGCAGGGCTTTTTCAGGGAAAATCACAATATTTCTGGTATTTTGGCCTGTCTTTAGGGCTGCGCGCATGCCATCACTGGTATCCTCTTACCTCAGGGTCACAGACACACAGCTGAGAGAAACGGGTGACTTAGGTAGTCTGATCTCTGATGTCTATGCATGCTATGAAGAATTTCACAGATAACACAATGAACTAAGTTTTTGTCCTGTTTAAATCCTTAAATAGTGGGCAGTTCCTTTGTCTAAATCATTATTATTATTTGTTTCAAATAAAAAGTTCAATAATGTCTTTGGTTTCATTGATAGCAAAAGTGAATACGCCATATTTCCGCCACTATCCGGCGGCCTTGAACGCCACTTGGGAACGCGTGTGTGTGTGCGGGCATTCAAATCCTTTGTGTGCTCTCGTAGCCCGCGAAACTTTTTTTGCCCAGGAACAACGTTGTACAGTGATATCTATTATCTGATTCGACAATAAATATGGGGTGACGGATCAGGAGGATTTTGATTGGACACTGATGGATATGAAGCTGGTTGTCTGTCTTTGCTCGCCCCCTTTGATCCCGTCATAGGTAAGGGTGCGGTTCTCCTTTCTTCAATTGTGTTATAATATGTGCATAAGCCGTTTTTTACATTTTTACATCAGTCTGTTTCGTACAAGAATACTAAGCCGAGCTAAAAGGTAATGGCGTGTGACCGAGTACTTTGTCGTTAGCCGAGTACTAACTGTGATGGCTTAGCGCTAGCTGGCGCTAACTACCATACATAAGCTGTTAACAGAGGTGATATTTTCGAAGCTAAACATTGGTCTGGGGTAAAGATGGATTTAAATATTGACATTGTGTCTGTTTTCGGACAAGAATATTGAGCCGAGCTCAAAGCTAATGGCTGTGACGAGTCTTTGTTGTTAGCCGAGTACTAACTGTGATGGCTTAGCGCTAGCTGGCGCTAGCTGGCGCGCTAACTACCATACATAAGCTGTTAACAGAGGTGATATTTTCGAAGCTAAACATTGGTCTGGGGTAAAGATGGATTTTTAAATATTGACATTGTGTCTGTTTTCGGACAAGAATATTGAGCCGAGCTCAAAGCTAATGGCTGTGACCGAGTCTTTGTTCTTAGCCGAGTAGATGGTGTTGCTAGCTAGCGCTAGCGTATGCTAGCGCAAGCTAGCGCGCTAGCATTGGCTAGCGCTGGCGCGCTAGCGCATGCTAGCGCCAGCTACCACCCATGAGCTGTTAACAGAAGTTGACATTTTCAAAGCTTAACATTGCTCTGGGGTAAAGATTGATTGATTGTGATGTGGTTTGATTTGTGATAAGCTGTTAAAACGCATATTACTGAAACTAGATATTACTCTCTCATGTTATGGGCTAAATATGGATTTTAATATTTCTCGTTTTTTTTTATTGAAGAATATCGAGCTGAGTTAAAAGCTAGTGGCTGTTTTGTGTCCTGTTTAGACTTGATGCATAGCTTTCAGGTTTAAGCCAGTTAAAAACTACCCATCTATCTGTCTGCCCACAGTTATGCCTGCATGATTGCTTGATTGATTGATTGTGATGTGGCTTGATTTGTGATAAGCTGTTAAAACCGCATATTACTGAAGCTAGATATTACTCTCTCGTGTTATGGGCTAAATATGGATTTTAATATTTACGTTCTGTTTGTTTTCATAGAAGAATATCGAGCTGAGTTAAAAGTAGTGGCTGTAATTGGTTCCTGTTTAGACTTGATGCATAGCTTTCAGGTTTAAGCCAGTTAAAAACTACCCATCTATCTGTCTGCCCACAGTTATGCCTGCATGATTGATTGATTGATTGATTGATTGATTGATTGATTGTGATGTGGCTTGATTTGTGATAAGCTGTTAAAACGCATGCATGTTACTGAAGCTAGATATTACTCTCTCATGTTATGGGCTAAATATGGATTTTAATATTTCTCGTTTTTTTTTATTGAAGAATATCGAGCTGAGTTAAAAGCTAGTGGCTGTAATTGTGTCCTGTTTAGACTTGATGCATAGCTTTCAGGTTTAAGCCAGTTTAAAAACTACCCATCTATCTGTCTGCCCACAGTTATGCCTGCATGGTTGCTTGATTGATTGATTGTGTTATGGCTTGATTTGTGCTGTGAAACTGTGAATGTTTCTTTATGGAGTTAGAAAGATATCCTACTCAAATTTGACATTTAATTTAAAAATCTACCATGATTAATTATTAGAAAAGGGAGCAAGGGAGTTGTTGTCACTGACTGAAATTAAGAGAAGGAAATTTCTGTTTTTATTGCAGGTTCTCCCTTGATCCAGATCGAAGGATTTTGACTCGTCGAGTTAATTGCCATCTCTTGCAGCTGTTTGCCACCAACACCACATACATCACTACTACACTACATCGCTTATAACTTCACATCTGTTGCTTAACATACAGACACACTCACTCTCACACACTCACTCTCACACACACACTCACACACACACACACACACACACACACACACACAGTGTTTTTCTCTTTGTGTTCTCTTGTTTCTCAGCAGGATGCCGAGGAAGGGGAGGCGGTCGACGGCGGCGAAGCTCCGTTGGAGGAAGTTCGACCTGGAGGAGCTGAGCCCATCCGGTCCCCCCGTGCAGGTACTTGCACAGTAGATGAGCTTTTGTCACACAGTGACAAGTGTCAGCATGCAAATAGCTGTAGAAAATGCTCCATCTATTGCTTTATTCTTAGCTGCTTTCAAACAATACATAGTACCTAGTAGTTCTCAGTACTTGAGTCTCAGTAGTACTCGGTAGTACTCGGTAGTACTAGGTAGTACTAGGTAGTACTAGGTAGTACTTGAGTGACAGCTCACTTCGGTGACATGTACTGGCAACTGTTTGACAATACATAGTACCTAGTATTTCTCAGTACCTGAGTGTCAGTAGTACTCGGTAGTACTAGGTAGTACTAGGTAGTACTAGGTAGTACTTGAGTGACAGCTGACCTCGGTGACATGTACTGGCAAACAGTTGAGTGCGGAGCACTCAACTGTTTGACAATACATAGTACCTAGTATTTCTCAGTACCTGAGTGTCAGTAGTACTCGGTAGTACTAGGTAGTACTAGGTAGTACTAGGTAGTACTTCAGTGACAGCTGACCTCTGTGACATGTATTGGCAAACAGTTGAGTGCAAAGCACTCAACTGTTTGACAATACATAGTACCTAGTATTTCTCAGTACCTGAGTGTCAGTAGTACTCGGTAGTACTGGGTAGTACTAGGTAGTACTTGAGTGACAGCTGACCCCGGTGACATGTACTGGCAAACAGTTGAGTGCGGAGCACTCAACTGTTTGACAATACATAGTACCTAGTATTTCTCAGTACCTGAGTGTCAGTAGTACTCGGTAGTACTAGGTAGTACTAGGTAGTACTAGGTAGTACTTGAGTGACAGCTCACTTCGGTGACATGTACTGGCAACTGTTTGACAATACATAGTACCTAGTATTTCTCAGTACCTGAGTGTCAGTAGTACTCGGTAGTACTAGGTAGTACTAGGTAGTACTAGGTAGTACTAGGTAGTACTTCAGTGACAGCTGACCTCTGTGACATGTACTGGCAAACAGTTGAGTGCGAAGCACTCAACTGTTTGACAATACATAGTACCTAGTATTTCTCAGTACCTGAGTGTCAGTAGTACTCGGTAGTACTAGGTAGTACTAGGTAGTACTAGGTAGTACTTGAGTGACAGCTGACCTCGGTGACATGTACTGGGCAAACAGTTGAGTGCGGAGCACTCAACTGTTTGACAATACATAGTACCTAGTATTTCTCAGTACCTGAGTGTCAGTAGTACTCTGTAGTACTAGGTAGTACTCGGTAGTACTAGGTAGTACTTGAGTGACAGCTTATTCAAACGCCTTCAGCTCGGGCATACTTTCACCTAGAAACTCCATTTCAACTTTAAAATGGAGACACGAGTGGTGTGCTCTGATTGGTGGACAGGAATGTACGAAAACTACATTTATGAGTGGGAAATGTAGTTTTTTCAGTCAAACGTCTTCTGCTCGGGCATCCTTTCACCTAGAAAGTCCGTTTCAACGTTAAACTTTTCCACACCAACCCCCGGGCGGCGTCCCACTGCCTCCCTCTCAAAATTTCCCGGCGGGGGAATTTTCTAGTTAGGGAGGCAGTGCTAAGCACAGCCACCTACTGTTTGCATAGACAAACAGTAGGTGGCTGTGCGAAGCACAGCCACCTATTGAAATCCTGCGTGTTTTTTCCTCTTATTATTATTATTATTCTTCCTCTTCTTACCTTTTTTTGATTCGCTACTCCTACCAAACAAAAACGAGCACTTAGGGGAATGTTATATCATAACGTGGGGCTTGATTGGGATCGGTGTGCTACTTAAAAGAAGTCCAGAATATTAATTTTTCGCGACGTAAGTCGCGAAAAACCACCGAAATTTCCCCATTGAAATGAATGGGACGAGCGAAAAAAAAGGAACTTTCATTGTCGTTTTTCAAAAGCCTGCTGCGCAGGCATACTTTCACCTAGAAACTCCATTTAAACTCTAAAACGTAGACACAAGTCTTGTGTCCTGGTGTGCCAATTTGCGTTTCAATAGGTCATATAGTTTCTGATCAATCACTGTTCAATGACCATGATCGTTTTGGGAGAAATCATGAGATTATAATGGGTGTGTATTGCGCCGGAACTTTCAGGCTAGAGTGCGTGACATCATCGCTTAGAGTGTGAGGGCTTCTCAGAACTTTTTCCTTT
>JARXKY010000248.1:0-15341 GCA_029853015.1 Chelidonichthys spinosus
GGTCTAAAGAGTATGCATACCGAATTTCGTCCAAATCGGACCAACGGTGTCCGAGAACTGCGCAACTTCCTGTTTTTCATAAAATCCAAGATGGCGGAAAATTTTGCCAGGCGGACTTTGGTACTCCAAGAGGATTTTTTGTAGAGGACACTTGTTTGCACATGTGTGCAAAGTTTCATGTCAATCGGAGTTACGGTGCGGCGGGGCTGGCGATTCTCCACTCTAGGTGGCGCTAGCGAGCAACTTTTTCATGACCATATGCGAAGACGCCAAAATCTCAAATTTTTCACCAGTCCCTATAGACACTCCAATTTGCGTTAGTTTTTTTTCAGGCGAAGACCCCCAAAACGCAGGTCGAAGTCGTGTAAGAATAATAATAATAATAATTAAAACTGCGAGCAGTATCGTGACGGGCCCGAGCTCATATGCGGTCGTGGAGTGCCTGCGGTCACAGGGCAGTGTCGTGGACGCTGCCCTTGGAGCGGCCGCCTCTCCCGGCGCAAGTCCAGAACAAGCGATTGACACCGAATGGCATCCGTCTCTCACGTGCAGTCGTGGAGTGCCTGCAGCCACCTCCTCGTGGCGGCAGCTTAGACACAAGCGATTGACATTCAAAGCCACCTGTCTGTCACATACACACATGTTCATGCCTTCCTGAAAACTCTCCTCCTCCCCCTAGTGTGTCCTCTCCTCCTCCCCCTGTGTCCTCCTTGCAAGCTGAAATGAGAGGAATCAGTTATAAAAATAATCAAGTGTGGCTTTAACTTGGAAAAAGTCACAAAATCAATGACATTTCCTGTTGCCAGTAGGTGGCGCTCTGACAGAGTGAATATCACAGTACAGATGTGTTCAGGAAGGAACTGTAATCAAGTGTGCAAAGTTTGAAGCAGCTCTGAGAACAAACACTGAAGTTATAATAGTTTGGATGTTAATGAGAGTTCAGCTGACAGCTGTGTGAGATGCATGTAAAGTGTGCCATCTCTCCTCCTCTCTGTGTCCAGGCTGAAATGAGAGGAATTTAAAAAAAGGAATTAAAAGTGGCATGACTGTTGATCTGGTGTGAAGCAGACTGCAGCTGCATGTGAGAGTCACAGACTCTCCATGTGTTACTGATGGATCTCTGACTCCCCCTGGTGGTCGCTGGCCCCATGTGTCTGTCTCCCCTATGCTCCCTGAGTGAAAACTGAGTGAAAAAGTGGCTGAATTACACACTTGGCGAAAAACATTTTTTTTGCCCACTTTAAGATAACTTTAGGCGGTGGGTCCAAGAGGCTTTTTTGTACAGCTGTAGATGGGCTATCCAGGAAAAAATATTTCATGCCTGTACGCTCAACCTAGAGGGGGGGCTGCAGCTCAGAAAACGGGCATAAAATCGGGCACATTTCATGTCGCCATTAGGTGGCGCTCTACCCGTGAGTTAAAATTGCAGTGCAGTTGTGTTCAGGACGTGACTCTTAACAAGCATGAATATTTTGGAGCAGATCGGAGAAGAAACGGTGAAGTTATAACAGTTTTGATGCCAATGGCGAAGGATGAAAACAGTAGCGCAGTCATGGCGCCGCCGTGACCACGCCCCAAGACTTTTGGATTATCTTTTAGGAACTTGTTGTCCTTAAAGCCTTTCCAACACCTATCAAATTTTGGTATCGATCAGATCAACGGTATAATCAGTTTTTTGATTTTGTGTGACCCCTGTGAATGGCCAAAAACAGGCAAAAACGGCCAAAACTGGCAATATTTGGGATTTTTTTGGAAGTGGCAAATATTACTCGATTTGGATGAAACTTGACATGCATGTTCTTTCAAGCGATGGCAACATAGGTTTCGAGTTTCGTAATTTTAGGGGCAAAGGTTATAGAGTTATGCTAATTGCATTTTGGTAGCCACACCCTCTATTGTTCATTGGCCGATATCTCCGGATTAAATGCATATTTTCAAAACCTTTTCGGAACATACCCCCAGCTAGGTCTAAAGAGTATGCATACCGAATTTCGTCCAAATCGGACCAACGGTGTCCGAGAACTGCGCAACGTCCTGTTTTTCATAAAATCCAAGATGGCGGAAAATTTCGGTAGGCGGACTTTGGTACTCCAAGAGGATTTTTTGTAGAGGACACTTGTTTGCACATGTGTGCAAAGTTTCATGTCAATCGGAGTTACGGTGCGGCGGGGCTGGCGATTCTCCACTCTAGGTGGCGCTAGCGAGCAACTTTTTCATGACCATATGCGAAGACGCCAAAATCTCAAATTTTTCACCAGTCCCTATAGACACTCCAATTTGCATTAGTTTTTTTTCAGGCGAAGACCCCCAAAACGCAGGTCGAACTCGTGAAAAATAAAATAATAATAATAATAATAAACATTCGAAACAATAGGGCTTCGCAGCCCGACGTTGTCGGCGCTCGGGCCCTAATAATTAAAACTGCGAGCAGTATCGTGACGGGCCCGAGCTCATATGCGGTCGTGGAGTGCCTGCGGTCACAGGGCAGTGTCGTGGACGCTGCCCTTGGAGCGGCCGCCTCTCCCGGCGCAAGTCCAGAACAAGCGATTGACACCGAATGGCATCCGTCTCTCACGTGCGGTCGTGGAGTGCCTGCATTCACCGGCAGCGCGACGGCCGCCTACCCGTGCAGCGGCCACCTCCTCGTGGCGGCAGCTTAGACACAAGCGATTGACATTCAAAGCCACCTGTCTGTCACATACACACATGTTCATGCCTTCCTGAAAACTCTCCTCCTCCCCCTAGTGTGTCCTCTCCTCCTCCCCCTGTGTCCTCCTTGCAAGCTGAAATGAGAGGAATCAATTATAAAAATAATCAGGTGTGGCTTTAACTTGGAAAAAGTCACAAAATCAATGACATTTCCTGTTGCCAGTAGGTGGCGCTCTGACAGAGTGAATATCACAGTGCAGATGTGTTCAGGAAGGAACTCTAATCAAGTGTGCAAAGTTTGAAGCAGCTCTGAGAACAAACACTGAAGTTATGTTTATGGCAGAGTTCAACTGACGGCTGTGTGAGATGCATGTAAAGTGTGCCATCTCTCCTCCTCTCTGTGTCCAGGCTGAAATGAGAGGAATTTAAAAAAAGGAATTAAAAGTGGCATGACTGTTGATCTGGTGTGAAGCAGACTGCAGCTGCATGTGAGAGTCACAGACTCTCCATGTGTTACTGATGGATCTCTGACTCCCCCTGGTGGTCGCTGGCCCCATGTGTCTGTCTCCCCTATGCTCCCTGAGTGAAAACTGAGTGAAAAAGTGGCTGAATTACACACTTGGCGAAAAACATTTTTTTTGCCCACTTTAAGATAACTTTAGACGGTGGGTCCAAGAGGCTTTTTTGTACATCTCTACCTGGGCTATCTAGGAAAAAATATTTCATGGCTCTACGACCTACCTAGAGGGGGGGCTGCAGCTCAGAAAACGGGCATAAAATCGGGCACATTTCATGTCGCCATTAGGTGGCGCTCTACCCGTGAGTTAAAATTGCAGTGCAGTTGTGTTCAGGACGTGACTCTTAACAAGCATGAATATTTTGGAGCAGATCGGAGAAGAAACGGTGAAGTTATAACAGTTTTGATGCCAATGGCGAAGGATGAAAATAGTAGCGCAGTCAAGGCGCCGTGTGGCCACGCCCCAAGATTTTGCAGATCTTTTATAACTTTTTCTCCTTAAAGCCTTTCCAACAACATATCAAATTTTGGTATCGATCAGGAGCAACGGTATAATCAGTTTTTGATTTTGTGTGACCCCTGTGAATGGCCAAAAACAGCAAAAACGGCCAAAACTGGCAATATTTGGGATTTTTTTGGTAGTGGCAAACATTACTCGATTTGGATGAAACTTGACATGCATGTTCTTTAGAGCGATGGCAACATAGGTTTCGAGTTTTATAATTTTAGGAGCAAAGGTTATAGAGTTATACTAATTGCATTTTGGTAGCCACACCCTCTATTGTTCATTGGCCGATATCTCCGGATAACATGCATATTTTCAAAACCTTTTCGGAACATACCCCCAGCTAGGTCTGTCGAGTATTCGTACCGAATTTCATCAAAATCGGACCAACGGTTTCCGAGAACTGCGCAACTTCCTGTTTTTCATAAAATCCAAGATGGCGGAAAATTTTGCCAGGCGGACTTTGGTACTCCAAGAGGATTTTTTGTAGAGGACACTTGTTTGCACATGTGTGCAAAGTTTCATGTCAATCGGAGTTACGGTGCGGCGGGGCTGGCGATTCTCCACTCTAGGTGGCGCTAGCGAGCAACTTTTTCGTGACCATATGCGAAGACGCCAAATTCTCAAATTTTTCGCCAGGCCCTATAGACACTCCAATTTGCGTTAGTTTTTTTTCAGGCGAAGACCCTCAAAACGCAGCTCGAACATGTGTAAGAATAAGAATAATAATAATAATAATAAACATTCGAATAACAATAGGGCTTCGCAGCCCGACGTTGTCGGCGCTCGGGCCCTAATAATAATTAAAACTGCGAGCAGTATCGTGACGGGCCCGAGCTCATATGCGGTCGTGGAGTGCCTGCGGTCACAGGGCAGTGTCGTGGACGCTGCCCTTGGAGCGGCCGCCTCTCCCGGCGCAAGTCCAGAACAAGCGATTGACACCGAATGGCATCCGTCTCTCACGTGCGGTCGTGGAGTGCCTGCATTCACACGGCAGCGCGACGGCCGCCTACCCGTGCAGCAGCCACCTCCTCGTGGCGGCAGCTTAGACACAAGCGATTGACATTCAAAGCCACCTGTCTGTCACATACACACATGTTCATGCCTTCCTGACATCTCTCCTCCTCCCCCTAGTGTGTCCTCTCCTCCTCCCCATGTGTCCTCCTTGCAAGCTGAAATGAGAGGAATCAGTTATAAAAATAATCAGGTGTGGCTTTAACTTGGAAAAAGTCACAAAATCAATGACATTTCCTGTTGCCAGTAGGTGGCGCTCTGACAGAGTGAATATCACAGTACAGATGTGTTCAGGAAGGAACTCTAATCAAGTGTGCAAAGTTTGAAGCAGCTCTGAGAACAAACACTGAAGTTATGTTTATGGCAGAGTTCAACAGACAGCTGTGTGAGATGCATTTGAAGTGTGCATCTCTCCTCCTCTCTGTGTCCAGGCTGAAATGAGAGGAATTTAAAAAAAGGAATTAAAAGTGGCATGACTGTTGATCTGGTGTGAAGCAGACTGCAGCTGCATGTGAGAGTCACAGACTCTCCATGTGTTACTGATGGATCTCTGACTCCCCCTGGTGGTCGCTGGCCCCATGTGTCTGTCTCCCCTATGCTCCCTGAGTGAAAACTGAGTGAAAAAGTGGCTGAATTACACACTTGGCGAAAAACATTTTTTTTGCCCACTTTATGATAACTTTAGACAGTGGGTCCAAGAGGCTTTTTTGTACATCTCCACCTGGGCTATCTAGGAAAAAATATTTCATGGCTCTACGACCTACCTAGAGGGGGGGCTGCAGCTCAGAAAACGGGCATAAAATCGGGCACATTTCATGTCGCCATTAGGTGGCGCTCTACCCGTGAGTTAAAATTGCAGTGCAGTTGTGTTCAGGACGTGACTCTTAACAAGCATGAATATTTTGGAGCAGATCGGAGAAGAAACGGTGAAGTTATAACAGTTTTAATGACAGTGGCGAAGGATGAAAATAGTAGCGCAGTCAAGGCGTCGCCGTGGCCACGCCCCAAGACTTTTGGAGAATCTTTAACTTGCGTCTTTTCCTTTAGGCCTTTCCAACAACATATCAAATTTTGGTATCTATCAGGTCAACGGTATAATGATTTTTTAGCTTTGTGTGACCCCTGTGAATGGCCAAAAACAGGCAAAAACGGCCAAAACTGGCAATATTTGGGATTTTTTGGAAGTGGCAAACATTACTCGATTTGGATGAAACTTGACATGCATGTTCTTTCAAGCAATGGCAACATAGGTTTCGAGTTTCATAATTTTAGGGGCAAAGGTGATAGAGTTATGCTAATTGCATTTTGGTAGCCACACCCTCTATTGTTCATTGGCCGATATCTCCGGATAACATGCATATTTTCAAAACCTTTTCGGAACATAACCCCAGCTAGGTCTATAGAGTATGCATAGCGAATTTCGTCCAAATCCGACCAACGGTGTCCGAGAACTGCGCAACGTCCTGTTTTTCATAAAATCCAAGATGGCGGAAAATTTCGGTAGGCGGACTTTGGTACTCCAAGAGGATTTTTTGTAGAGGAGACTTGTTTGCACATGTGTGCAAAGATTCATCTCAATCGGAGTTACGGTGCGGCGGGGCTGGCGATTCTCCACTCTAGGTGGCGCTAGCGAGCAACTTTTTCGTGACCAAATGCGAAGACGCCAAATTCTCAAATTTTTCGCCAAGCCCTATAGACCCTCCAATTTGCGTTAGTTTTTTTTCAGGCGAAGACCCCCAAAACGCAGGTCGAAGTCGTGTAAGAATAATAATTAAAACTGCGAGCAGTATCGTGACGGGCCCGAGCTCATATGCGGTCGTGGAGTGCCTGCGGTCACAGGGCAGTGTCGTGGACGCTGCCCTTGGAGCGGCCGCCTCTCCCGGCGCAAGTCCAGAACAAGCGATTGACACCGAATGGCATCCGTCTCTCACGTGCGGTCGTGGAGTGCCTGCATTCACGCGGCAGCGCGACGGCCGCCTACCCGTGCAGCAGCCACCTCCTCGTGGCGGCAGCTTAGACACAAGCGATTGACATTCAAAGCCACCTGTCTGTCACATACACACATGTACATGCCTTCCTGAAAACTCTCCTCCTCCCCCTAGTGTGTCCTCTCCTCCTCCCCCTGTGTCCTCCTTGCAAGCTGAAATGAGAGGAATCAGTTATAAAAATAATCAGGTGTGGCTTTAACTTGGAAAAAGTCACAAAATCAATGACATTTCCTGTTGCCAGTAGGTGGCGCTCTGACAGAGTGAATATCACAGTACAGATGTGTTCAGGAAGGAACTCTAATCAAGTGTGCAAAGTTTGAAGCAGCTCTGAGAACAAACACTGAAGTTATAATAGTTTGGATGTTAATGACAGAGTTCAGCTGACAGCTGTGTGAGATGCATGTAAAGTGTGCCATCTCTCCTCCTCTCTGTGTCCAGGCTGAAATGAGAGGAATTTAAAAAAAGGAATTAAAAGTGGCATGACTCTTGATCTGGTGTGAAGCAGACTGCAGCTGCATGTGAGAGTCACTGTTCTCATGTGTCACTGATAGATCTCTGACTCCATCTGGTGGTCGCTGTGCGCCAGTGTCTCTTCCCCCTATGCTCCCTGAGTGAAAACTGAGTGAAAAAGTGGCTGAATTACACACTTGGCGAAAAACATTTTTTTTACCCACTTTAAGATAACTTTAGGCGGTGGGTCCAAGAGGCTTTTTTGTACATCTCCACCTGGGCTATCTAGGAAAAAATATTATATGGCTCTACGACCTACCTAGAGGGGGGGCTGCAGCTCAGAAAACGGGCATAAAATCGGGCACATTTCATGTCGCCATTAGGTGGCGCTCTACCCGTGAGTTAAAATTGCAGTGCAGTTGTGTTCAGGACGTGACTCTTAACAAGCATGAATATTTTGGAGCAGATCGGAGAAGAAACGGTGAAGTTATAACAGTTTTGATGCCAATGGCGAAGGATGAAAATAGTAGCGCAGTCATGGCGCCGCTGTGGCCACGCCCCAAGACTTTTGGAGAATCTTTAACTTGCGTCTTTTCCTTTAGGCCTTTCCAACAACATATCAAATTTTGGTATCTATCAGGTCAACGGTATAATGATTTTTTAGCTTTGTGTGACCCCTGTGAATGGCCAAAAACAGGCAAAAACGGCCAAAACTGGCAATATTTGGGATTTTTTGGAAGTGGCAAACATTACTCGATTTGGATGAAACTTGACATGCATGTTCTTTCAAGCAATGGCAACATAGGTTTCGAGTTTCATAATTTTAGGGGCAAAGGTTATAGAGTTATGCTAATTGCATTTTGGTAGCCACACCCTCTATTGTTCATTGGCCGATATCTCCGGATAACATGCATATTTTCAAAACCTTTTCGGAACATAACCCCAGCTAGGTCTGTCGAGTATTCGTACCGAATTTCATCAAAATCGGACCAACGGTGTCCGACAACTGCGCAACTTCCTGTTTTTCATAAAATCCAAGATGGCGGAAAATTTTGCCAGGCGGACTTTGGTACTCCAAGAGGATTTTTTGTAGAGGACACTTGTTTGCACATGTGTGCAAAGTTTCATGTCAATCGGAGTTACGGTGCGGCGGGGCTGGCGATTCTCCACTCTAGGTGGCGCTAGCGAGCAACTTTTTCGTGACCATATGCGAAGACGCCAAATTCTCAAATTTTTCACCAGTCCCTATAGACACTCCAATTTGCGTTAGTTTTTTTTCAGGCGAAGACCCCCAAAACGCAGGTCGAAGTCGTGAAAGAATAATAATAATAATAATAAACATTCGAAAAACAATAGGGCTTCGCAGCCCGACGTTGTCGGCGCTCGGGCCCAAAATAAAAACATCCGAAAACATAGGGCTCGGCCGACGTTGCGGCTTCGGGCCACGAACGGCCGCCTACCCGTGCAGCGGCCACCTCCTCGTGGCGGCAGCTTAGACACAAGCGATTGACATTCAAAGCCACCTGTCTGTCACATACACACATGTCATGCCTTCCTGAAAACTCTCCTCCTCCCCCTAGTGTGTCTCTCCTCCTCCCCCTGGTCCTCTTGCACTGAAATAGGGACGTAAAACTAACGGTGGCTCAACTTGGAAAAGCCAAAATAAACAATCTGTTCCAAGGCGCCCTCTGCAATAAATCAAGTACAATGCTTCCGAAGAACTCTATCAAGTGTGCCATTCACCCCCTGGACAACCTGAAGTAAAATTTGGAGTAATGAAATTATACATGTGGTAATGAAAAGTCAAAATCATCCTTCTGTTGCCAGGTGAATGAGAGGAATTTAAAAAAAGGAATAAAAGTGCAGGATGGAATCTAATAGTGAAAGTGAAGCGCTTGAGACAACATCTTATATGTTTGATGTTATCCGGGTCGCTGGCGTAGATGTTAATGTCCCCCTCTCCCTGTGAAAACTGAAAAATGGGGAATTAAATGGAAAAAATTGTTCCACTTTATGATAACTTTGAAGGTCCAAGGCTTTTTGTAATCCACCTGGGCTTCTAGGAAAAAATATTTCTGGCTCTAGCCTCCAGGGGGGGCTCCAGCTCGAAAAGGGAAAAACGGGAATTAGTGCCTTAGTGCCTTGCCGAAACTTAAATTGCACATTGTTTAGGACGTGACTCTACAAGCAGAATTTTTGGAATCACGGGACAGGAAAATTATAACTTGATCCAAGGGGGAGATGAAAAAGAGCAATGGGCCCTGCCGCCCAATTTGGATCTACTTACCCGTTTAAATTAGCCTTTTCGACACTAACAAATTTGTTGACAGATCAACGGAAAAAGGTTTTTAGTTTGGGACCCGTTTTGGCCAAAAAGGCAAAAAGGCAAAATGGCATTTGGACTTTGGACGCAACAAACTTTTGGATGAAACTTAACTGCTTTCTTTAAGCCATCCAACAAGTTTCAATTTGTAATTTTAGGGGCAAAGGTTATAGATTATTATTGCTTTTGGTGACCCCTTGAATGGCAAATGGCCAAACCCGAAAATGCATATTTTGAAACCTTTTGGAATGCACCCCAACAGTTCCGATTTGATAACGAATTTTCAATTCGACCAATGCCAACAAAGTTGCAATTCCTTTTTGGGAAAATCAAGATGGCGAAATTTTGCCAGTGGTTGCACCCAAGGTTTTTGGGAATCTTGTCTGCAATTTTCAAATTTCTGCAACCGCAGTAGGTCGGCGAGGTGGATTCTCCACTCAGTGCGGACCAACTTTTTCCGGACCAATGCGAAGACCCTTTCTAAAAATTTCCCAACCTTGAGCCCAATTTTCTTAGGTTTTTTTAGAAGACCCCAAACCAGTGAGTGAAAGATTAATGAATAAAACATGCGAAAACGAGAGGCTTCCAGCCGCGTGCGGGCCGGTCCCTTAATAAAACGCCAAATTCTCAAATTTTTCACAGGCGCTATGCACTCCATTCGTAGTTTTTCGGCGACCCCCAAAACGTCAACGCGAAGACAAATAAAAAATACATTGAAAAACAAAGGGCCTGCAGCCCGGTGTGGGGCCTCGGGCCAATTAAAAGAGCAGTTCGTACACAGGTCGCGGTGCGGCCCTCGACATACGGCCGGCTGCCGGACGCTGCCCTTGGAGCGGCCGCCTCTCCCGGCGCAAGTCCAGAACAAGCGATTGACACCGAATGGCATCCGTCTCTCACGTGCGGTCGTGGAGTGCCTGCATTCACGCGGCAGCGCGACGGCCGCCTACCCGTGCAGCGCCACCTCCTCGTGGCGGCAGCTTAGACACAAGCGATTGACATTCAAAGCCACCTGTCTGTCACATACACACATGTTCATGCCTTCCTGAAAACTCTCCTCCTCCCCCTAGTGTGTCCTCTCCTCCTCCCCCTGTGTCCTCCTTGCAAGCTGAAATGAGAGGAATCAGTTATAAAAATAATCAGGTGTGGCTTTAACTTGGAAAAAGTCACAAAATCAATGACATTTCCTGTTGCCAGTAGGTGGCGCTCTGACAGAGTGAATATCAAAGTACAGATGTGTTCAGGAAGGAACTCTAATCAAGTGTGCAAAGATTGAAGCAGCTCTGAGAACAAACACTGAAGTTATAATAGTTTGGATGTTAATGACAGAGTTCAGCTGACAGCTGTGTGAGATGCATGTAAAGTGTGCCATCTCTCCTCCTCTCTGTGTCCAGGCTGAAATGAGAGGAATTTAAAAAAAGGAATTAAAAGTGGCATGACTGTTGATCTGGTGTGAAGCAGACTGCAGCTGCATGTGAGAGTCACAGACTCTCCATGTGTTACTGATGGATCTCTGACTCCCCCTGGTGGTCGCTGGCCCCATGTGTCTGTCTCCCCTATGCTCCCTGAGTGAAAACTGAGTGAAAAAGTGGCTGAATTACACACTTGGCGAAAAACATTTTTTTTGCCCACTTTATGATAACTTTAGACGGTGGGTCCAAGAGGCTTTTTTGTACATCTCCACCTGGGCTATCTAGGAAAAAATATTTCATGGCTCTACGACCTACCTAGAGGGGGGGCTGCAGCTCAGAAAACGGGCATAAAATCGGGCACATTTCATGTCGCCATTAGGTGGCGCTCTACCCGTGACTTAAAATTGCAGTGCAGTTGTGTTCAGGACGTGACTCTTAACAAGCATGAATATTTTGGAGCAGATCGGAGAAGAAACGGTGAAGTTATAACAGTTTTGATGCCAATGGCGAAGGATGAAAATAGTAGCGCAGTCATGGCGCCGCCGTGGCCACGCCCCAAGACTTTTGGATTATCTTTTAGGAACGTTTTGTCCTTAAAGCCTTTCCAACCACCTATCAAATTTTGGTATCGATCAGATCAACGGTAAAATGATATTTTGTTTTAGTGTGACCCCTGTGAATGGCCAAAAACAGGCAAAAACGGCCAAAAACTGCACTTTTTGGAAATTTGTGGCAGCGCCAAACATTACCCGATTTTGATGAAACTTAACATGCATGTTCTTTCAAGCGATGCCAACAAAGGTTTCGAGTTTCGTAATTTTAGGGGCAAAGGTTAAAGAGTTATGCTAATTGCATTTTGGTAGCCCCACCCTATAATGTTCATTGGCCAATATCTTCTGATAACATGCATATTTTCGAAACCTTTTTGGACCACCCCCTCAGCTAGGTCCAAAGAGTATATCTACCAAATTTCGTCCAAATCGGACCAACGCTTTCCGAGAAATGGGCAACTTCCTCTTTTTCATAAAATCCAAGATGGCGGAAAATTTTGCCAGGCGGACTTTGGTACTCCAAGAGGATTTTTTGTAGAGGAGACTTGTCTGCACATGTGTGCAAAGTTTCATGTCAATCGGAGTTACAGTGCGGCGGGGCTGGCGAATCTCCACTCTAGGTGGCGCTAGCGAGCAACTTTTTCGTGTCCGAATGCAACGACGCCAAATTCTTCAATTTTTCACCAGGCGCTATAGACACTCCAATTTTCGTTAGTTTTTTTTCATGCTCAGACCCCCAAAACGCAGGTCGAAGGCGTGAAAGAATAATAAAAAAAAACATTCGAAAAACAATAGGGCTTCGCAGCCCGACGTTGTCGGCGCTCGGGCCCTAATTAAAACTGCGAGCAGTATCGTGACGGGCCCGAGCTCATATGCGGTCGTGGAGTGCCTGCGGTCACAGGGCAGTGTCGTGGACGCTGCCCTTGGAGCGGCCGCCTCTCCCGGCGCAAGTCCAGAACAAGCGATTGACACCGAATGGCATCCGTCTCTCACGTGCGGTCGTGGAGTGCCTGCATTCACACGGCAGCGCGACGGCCGCCTACCCGTGCAGCAGCCACCTCCTCGTGGCGGTAGCTTAGACACAAGCGATTGACATTCAAAGCCACCTGTCTGTCACGTACACACATGTTCATGCCTTCCTGACATCTCTCCTCCTCCCCCTAGTGTGTCCTCTCCTCCTCCCCATGTGTCCTCCTTGCAAGCTGAAATGAGAGGAATCAGTTATAAAAATAATCAGGTGTGGCTTTAACTTGGAAAAAGTCACAAAATCAATGACATTTCCTGTTGCCAGTAGGTGGCGCTCTGACAGAGTGAATATCACAGTACAGATGTGTTCAGGAAGGAACTCTAATCAAGTGTGCAAAGTTTGAAGCAGCTCTGAGAACAAACACTGAAGTTATAATAGTTTGGATGTTAATGACAGAGTTCAGCTGACAGCTGTGTGAGATGCATGTAAAGTGTGCCATCTCTCCTCCTCTCTGTGTCCAGGCTGAAATGAGAGGATTTTAAAAAAAGGAATTAAAAGTGGCATGACTGTTGATCTGGTGTGAAGCAGACTGCAGCTGCATGTGAGAGTCACAGACTCTCCATGTGTTACTGATGGATCTCTGACTCCCCCTGGTGGTCGCTGGCCCCATGTGTCTGTCTCCCCTATGCTCCCTGAGTGAAAACTGAGTGAAAAAGTGGCTGAATTACACACTTGGCGAAAAACATTTTTTTTGCCCACTTTCTGATAACTTTAGACGGTGGGTCCAAGAGGCTTTTTTGTACATCTCTACCTGGGCTATCTAGGAAAAAATATTTCATGGCTCTACGACCTACCTAGAGGGGGGGCTGCAGCTCAGAACACGGGCATAAAATCGGGCACATTTCATGTCGCCATTAGGTGGCGCTCTACTTGTGAGTTAAAATTGCAGTGCAGTTGTGTTCAGGACGTGACTCTTAACAAGCATGAATATTTTGGAGCAGATCGGAGAAGAAACGGTGAAGTTATAACAGTTTTGATGCCAATGGCGAAGGACGAAAATAGTAGCGCAGTCAAGGCGTCGTTGTGGCCACGCCCCTAAATATTCTGCAGATCTTTTGATAACTTTTTCTCCTTAAGGCCTTTCCAACAACATCTCCAATTTTGGTATCGATTGGAGCAACGGTATAATCAGTTTTTGATTTTGTGTGACCCCTGTGAATGGCCAAAAACAGCCAAAAACGGCCAAAACTGTCAATATTTGGGATTTTTTGGTAGTGGCAAACATTACTTGATTTGGATGAAACTTGACATGCATGTTCTTTAGAGCCATGGCAACATAGGTTTCGAGTTTTATAATTTTAGGAGCAAAGGTTATAGAGTTATGCTAATTGCATTTTGGTAGCCACACCCTCTATTGTTCATTGGCCGATATCTCCGGATAACATGCATATTTTCAAAACCTTTTCGGAACATAACCCCAGCTAGGTCTGTCGAGTATTCGTACCGAATTTCGTCCAAATCGGACCAACGGTGTCCGAGAACTGCGCAACGTCCTGTTTTTCATAAAATCCAAGATGGCGGAAAATTTTGCCAGGCGGACTTTGGTACTCCAAGAGGATTTTTTGTAGAGGACACTTGTTTGCACATGTGTGCAAAGTTTCATGTCAATCGGAGTTACGGTGCGGCGGGGCTGGCGATTCTCCACTCTAGGTGGCGCTAGCGAGCAACTTTTTCGTGACCATATGCGAAGACGCCAAATTCTCAAATTTTTCGCCAGGCCCTATAGACACTCCAATTTGCGTTAGTTTTTTTTCAGGCGAAGACCCTCAAAACGCAGCTCGAACATGTGTAAGAATAATAATAATAATAATAAACATTCGAAAAACAATAGGGCTTCGCAGCCCGACGTTGTCGGCGCTCGGGCCCTAATAATAAACATTCGAATAACAATAGGGCTTCGCAGCCCGACGTTGTCGGCGCTCGGGCCCTAATTAAAACTGCGAGCAGTGATAACGGGCCCTCGCATGGCACGTAACTCGGTTAGTGCTACGGCCGCCTGACGTGTCGGACCGCCTGGCCTTGCCACCGCCACGGGGCGGGTCGTCCCCGGCCACCGCCACGTGGCCAGTCGTCCCCCGTCGTCCCCAGCCACCGCCACGGCGCGGGTCGTCCCCGGCCACCGCCACGGTTGGCGCCTGTCGTCCCCGGCCACCGCCACGGTTGGCGCCTGTCGTCCCCGGCCACCGCCACGGCGCGGGTCGTCCCCAGCCACCGCCATGGCTGGCGTCTGTCGTCCCCGGCCATCGCCACGGTGCGGGTTGTCCCCGGCCTCCGCCACGGCGCGGGTTGTCCCTGGCCATCGCCACGTCACTGGTCGTCCCTTGCCTGAATCATCGCGTCCATCACTGTGTCAGATCAGTGAAGTTTTCATGCTCAACTGGGGTGCAAATTTCCAGGACACTAGGACCTTATACGGGTCAAAAAACATGACATTTTATGTCACCAATAGGTGGCGCTCTGATTGTGAGTCAATATTGCAGTGCAGATGTGTTCAGGATATGACTCTTATTTAAACTTGAGAAGTTTGAACCAGATCGGGCGATGGACACCGAAGTTATAACATTTTAGAGTATTGTGGCGAAGCATGAATTTCGTCCGCGTTAGTGGGGTCGTCCTGGTCACGCCCTTTGACTTATGCAAGACCTTTTGATGATTTTTAATCAATGAGGCCTCTAGAGCAGGCTCATAAAGTTTGGTATGAATCGGATCAACGGTTTATGAGGAGTTCGTTAAAAAAAACTGCATGAAAGAGGCTTAAAATTGTACATATAATGCAAAATGGCTGACTTCCTGTTGGGTTTAGGGCATGGGTCCAAGAGGCTTTTTTGTACATCTCTACATGTTCTATGGACTTAAAAAGTCTCATGCAGGTACGTCAAAGTTAAAGGTGTTCAATATCCTAAAAGGA
>JARXKY010000249.1:0-21534 GCA_029853015.1 Chelidonichthys spinosus
ACCTGCGAACGTGCCGGCGTACTGGGCGACCTTTTCATCACGGGCAGTGAACACCCGCTGCCAGATATCCTGGCCGATCAGGATGCCGAAGAAGTAGATCATGAAGTAGGTGATGATCGTGTCCCAGCCAATGGCGGTGAAGCTGAAGTTCGACGCTGGCAGCTTGGCCACCAGTTCGTCCCAGCCGCCGACGCGGTACAGGCAGATCGGCAGCAGGATGAACATCAGGCCGACGGTCTTGATCACGAATTGCACGATATCGGTGAGGGTCAGCGACCACATGCCGCCGATGGTCGAATACACCACCACCACGCCGCCGCCTACCAATACCGACACCCAGAACGGCAGGTCGAACAGCACTTGCAGCACAGTGCCGATGGCCAGGATCGAAGTCACCCCGATCATCAGCGCGTAGGCCAGCATGATCACCGCACTGGCCTGGCGCGCCATGGGGTTGTAGCGTTTTTCCAGGACCTGGGTGACGGTGAATATCTTCAACTTCAACAGCGGCTTGGCCAGGAACAGGTTCAGCGCAATGATCCCCGCACCCAGCGCGGCGCACAGCCAGAAACCGGAAATGCCGTGCACATAGCCCAGGCGCACGGTGCCGACGGTGGATGCACCACCCAGGACTGTGGCGGCCATGGTACCCATGTACAGCGACGGGCCGAGGTTACGGCGGCCACCAAGTAGTCTTCGTGGGTCTTGGCACGGCGCATGCCGTAGTAGCCGAGCACGAGCATGCCGGCGGCGTAGAGGAGTACGACGAATAAATCCAAAGCCATGGCGGTGATTCTCCGATTATATTTTTTATGGTCGATCAGGCGGCAGCCGGCTCCGTAAACACGCGAGCAAAAGTCAGGTATATCGAGGAGGGGGCTCTACGACCCCTTGGTTGTCAGTGTGTAAAGACGGTTCTTGTTATTTTCATACCTCGTGCGCGCTCATCAGCGATGCGCCACGCCAGGCAGTACGCAAAGCATCTCGTACAGCAGGTTGGCGCCGAGCAGCGAGGTGTTGCCGGTGGTGTCGTAGGGCGGCGAAACTTCTACCAGGTCGCAACCAATCAGCTCGAGGCCCTGGCAACCGCGGATGATCTCGATGGCCTGGATGGTGGTTAGCCCACCGATTTCCGGGGTGCCGGTGCCGGGCGCCCAGGCGGGGTCGATGCCGTCGATGTCGAAGCTCAGGTACACCGGGCCGCCGCCGACTTTCTCGCGTACTTCGGCCATCAACGGCGCGAGGGAGTGGTGCCAGCATTCTTCGGCCTGTACTACTCGAAAGCCCTGTTTGCGGCTCCAGTTGAAGTCTTCGGCGGTGTAGCCCTGGGCACGCAGGCCGATCTGCACCACGCGGTCGCAATCGAGCAAGCCTTCTTCCACGGCACGGCGGAAGGTGGTGCCGTGGGCGATTTTCTCGCCGAACATATGGTCGTTGACGTCGGCGTGGGCGTCGATATGCACCAGCCCGACCTTGCCGTGTTTCTTGTGGATCGCACGCAGGATCGGCAGGGTGATGGTGTGGTCGCCGCCCAGGGTCAGGGGGATCACATCGTGCTCAAGGATTTCATCGTAGGCCTCTTCGATGATGCGCACGGCGTCGAGCAGGTTGAAGGTGTTGATCGCCACGTCGCCGATATCGGCCACCGACAGCGAGTCGAACGGTGCAGCGCCGGTGGCCATGTTGTACGGACGGATCATCACCGACTCGGCACGGATCTCCCGTGGGCCGAAACGCGTACCGGCGCGCAATGAGGTGCCGATATCCAGGGGCACGCCAATAAAGGCGGCGTCCAGGCCCTTGGCCGTTTGCAGGTGAGGAAGACGCATCATGGTGGCGATGCCGGCGAAGCGCGGCATTTCGTTGCCGCCCAGTGGTTGGTGGAAAATCTTGTCCACGGGATTGCCTCATCGTTGTTTTGTTTATTAGTGGCCGATTCTGCGAAAAGCCTGGCGTAGGAAGAATCGGCTGGGGCAAATACTTAGTTCAGATTTTTCTAAACTAATGCGCACAGTTAGACTTCCATTTTCCCTCCACGCCTGGAGCCGACCATGGCCAACGCCTTGCCCGACCTGAAACTGCTGCGCATCTTCGTCAGCGTCGTGCGCCATCAGGGTTTCGCCAATGCCCAGCACGAACTCAACCTGTCCACATCGGCCATCAGCACCTATATGAGCCAGCTGGAATCAGCCTTGGGCCTGGTGCTGTGCCATCGTGGTCGTGGTGGTTTCAGCCTGACCAGCAAGGGCGAGCTGTTTCATCAGGAAACCCTGCGCCTGCTGGGCGAACTGGAAGGCTTCGAACAATACGCCGCGGCGTTGAAAGGCGAGCTGCGCGGTACCCTCAAGCTCGGCGTGCTCGACTCCACCGTCAGCGACAAGGCCTTGCCCTTCGCCGAGGTGATCGGCGCCTACAGCCTGGAGCACCCGGCAGTGCACCTGCACCTGTCGGTGATGAGCCCCTATGAACTGCAACTGGGTGTACAGGACAACCGCCTGGACCTGGCCATCGGCGCGTTTTCCAATCGCATGAGCGGGCTGGTCTACATGCCGCTGTACCGCGAACAGCACTGGCTGTATTGCAGCACCCGGCATCCGCTGTTCAATGAGCGGCGTATCCCTGAACAAGTGATCACCCAGCAGCGCATGGTCGGCCGTGGCTATTGGAGCCAGGCCGAGCTGGCGCGTCACGGCTTCAAGCACAGTGCCGCGACGGTGGAAAGTATGGAGGCTCAACTGATCCTGGTGCTGTCCGGCGCGTACATCGGCTACCTGCCCGAGCACTATGCCCAGGCGTGGGCCGACAAGGGCGACCTGCGTGTATTGCTGCCCGCCACGTTTGGCTACCAGGCACCGTTTTCGATGATCATGCGCCGTGGTCGCAGCCGTGAACCGCTGATCCAGACTTTCCGCGACTTGCTCAAGACCCAGCTCAAACCAGGCCTGAAAACACATGTCCAGACCCCAATGCCCGCGCTGCCTGCGGCCGACCACTCACTGCCTCTGTGCGCTGATCCCCCACCTCGACAGCCGTACCCGCGTGTTACTGCTGCAGCATCCGAGCGAGGTCAACCATGCGCTCAATACCGCACGGTTGGCGGCGTTGGGCTTGAATAATGCGCAGTTGCTGGTGGGCGAGGTGTTTGATGACCTGGCGACGTTATTGAGCGCGCCTGGGTATCAGGCGCGGCTGTTGTTTCCTGCCGATGATGCCCAGCCGTTGCAAGCCTATGCGCCCGATGACCAGCCGCTGTTGCTGGTGGTGCCCGATGGGACCTGGCGCAAGGCGCGCAAACTGCTGCATCTCAACCCGTTGCTGGCGGCGTTGCCGCGGGTGACATTGGCCAACGGCGGCGTCTCCCGGTATCGCTTGCGCAAGGCGCCGGGGCCTGGGGCCTTGTCGACGCTCGAAGCCATCGTGCAAGCGCTGCAGGTACTGGAGGCGCCGGTATCGTTCGAGCCGCTGCTCAAAACCCTTTGAAGCGCTGATCGAAGGGCAGATTGCGGCGATGGGGGAAGAGGTTTTCTGGAGAAATCATTGCGGCGGACGGCAGGAGTAGCAGGTTTATCGACTTGCTCCCGATGGCGTCCGAACAGTCGCCACTTTATTCGCTTATTCCTATAAGCCATAAGCACCACACTTTGCGTGATATGGCCCGCCGGCCTTTCCCGGTATGATGTTCGCCCCCGCAGTCTGGATTGCGAATACGCCATGACCTTGCAGTACCCAACAATCGCCGATTGCGTCGGCAATACGCCCCTGGTCCGCTTGCAACGCATGGCGGGTGAAACCAGCAATACCCTGTTGCTCAAGCTTGAAGGGAACAACCCGGCCGGCTCGGTCAAGGACCGCCCGGCGTTGTCGATGATCGCCCGCGCCGAGTTGCGTGGGCAGATCAAGCCCGGCGACACCCTGATTGAAGCCACCTCCGGTAACACCGGGATCGCCCTGGCCATGGCCGCCGCGATCAAAGGCTACAAGATGGTGCTGATCATGCCCGACAACGGCAGTGCCGAGCGCAAGGCAGCGATGACCGCCTATGGCGCCCAGCTTATTCTGGTGAGCCAGGAAGAAGGCATGGAAGGCGCCCGTGACCTCGCCGAGCGCATGGCCGCCGAAGGCCGTGGCGTGGTGCTGGATCAGTTCGCCAACGGTGACAACCCCGAGGCGCACTACACCAGCACCGGTCCGGAAATCTGGCGCCAGACCCAGGGCACCATCACTCACTTCGTCAGCTCCATGGGCACCACCGGTACCATCATGGGCAACTCGCGCTACCTCAAGGAGCAGAACCGGCGATCCAGATCGTTGGCCTGCAACCGATGGAAGGCGCGGCCATCCCGGGCATCCGCCGCTGGCCCGAAGAATATTTGCCGAAGATCTACAACGCCACGCGGGTAGACCGCATCATCGACATGGCCCAGCGTGAAGCCGAAGACACCACACGCAGGCTGGCCCGTGAAGAGGGCATCTTCTGTGGCGTGTCCTCCGGTGGCGCCGTGGCCGGTATGTTGCGCTTGTCCAAAGAGGTGGAAAACGCGGTGATCGTCGCGATCATCTGTGACCGAGGCGACCGCTACCTGTCGACCGGCATTTTCGACGAACCCAACTGATGGCCAAGCACGAGAGAGGCCTGCGCTTCCAGCCGACGGGCGGCAGCCGGGCCCCACAGATTCCCGTAGGCAAGAAGCAGCGCCTGACCATCGAGCGCATCGCTAATGATGGCCGTGGCATTGTGTTTTTCGAAGGCCGCACCTGGTTTGTCAATGGTGCGCTGGCCGGCGAAGAGGTGGAGGCGCGGGTGTTGGGTGCCCACGGCAAAGTGGTCGAGGCGCGTACCGAACGGGTATTCAAGCCCAGCGAATTGCGTCGCCCGGCACCCTGCGCCCACGTGGGTCGTTGTGGTGGCTGCAGCGTGCAGCACCTGTCCCATGATCAACAACTTGCCCTGAAACAGCGCATGCTCGCAGAGCAATTGTCGCGGGTGGCCGGTGTCGAACCGCAAGAATGGGCGCCGCCATTGAGCGGGCCGGAGTTCGGTTATCGGCGTCGCGCCCGTGTGGCGGTGCGTTGGGACGCCAAGGCAAAGCAACTCGAAGTGGGTTTTCGCGCCGTGGCCAGCCAAGACATCGTCGCCATCGATCAGTGCCCGGTGCTGGTACAGGCTTTGCAACCGATCATGCAGCGTCTGCCGAACATGCTGCGTCGTTTGAGCAAGCCGCAGGCGCTGGGGCATGTGGAATTGTTCAGTGGTTCGTCGATCGCCGTGCTGCTGCGGCATATGGCGCCGCTGTCCGAGGCTGACATGCTGGTGCTGAAAGAATTCTGCAGCTTTCATGACGCCCAATTGTGGCTGCAGGGTGAAGGGCAACCGGAACCCGTCGAACCCGACCGGGCCCTGGGTTTCCGACTGGACGCCTGGGATCTGGAGCTGGCTTACCGGCCTGGAGACTTCGTGCAAGTCAACGCCGGGGTCAACCAGGCGATGGTTGCCCAGGCCCTGGAATGGCTGGCGCCACAGTCCGACGAACGGGTGCTCGATCTGTTTTGCGGCCTGGGCAACTTTGCCTTGCCATTGGCTCGCCAAGCACGCGAGGTGGTGGCGGTGGAGGGCGTGCAGGCCATGGTGGACCGCGCCGCACTCAACGCTGCAAGCAACAATGTGCATAACGCACAGTTTTATCAGGCGGATTTGTCCCAGCCTTTGACGGACGCGGAATGGGCCAAACAGGGCTTTTCTGCGGTACTCTTGGACCCACCCCGCGATGGAGCCCTGGAGGTTGTGCGCAAGCTCGCCACCCTGGGGGCCAAGCGCCTGGTGTATGTGTCCTGCAACCCGGCCACGCTGGCGCGGGACACGGTTGAGTTAGTCAAGCAAGGCTACCGGCTAAAGCGTGCCGGGATCCTCGACATGTTTCCGCAGACCGCGCATGTCGAGGCCATGGCGTTATTTGAAGCGGGCTAGGATGCCCGTTTAATCCGACTGGCCTGCATTCTCCAAGGCCCTGATCCGCCAGGGAGTTTGCTGCAAAAGGTCAGCGATGATTCATTGGCGCACTGAAGGTGCGTCGTAGGGAAGGTAAGCAAGATGGTACAGGTGAGAGCACACCAGCCGATCAACACCGACGGCAGTATCAATCTCGAGGCATGGCTGGATCATGCCGTCAGTGTCGACCCGGCACTGGACCGTGAAGCCTTGAAGGCAGCCTGCGAGTTCGCTCGTGAGTCTGAGCAGCAAGACAATGCGGCCAAGAACCTGTGGGCCGAAGGCACTTCAAGCTTTCGCACCGGGTTGGAAATCGCCGAGATCCTGGCCGATCTCAAGCTGGACCAGGATTCGCTGATCGCCGCCGTGCTCTATCGCGGTGTGCGTGAAGGGCATATTCCGTTGGCAACCGTTGGCCAGCGTTTCGGCGCGGTGGTGGCCAAGCTGATCGACGGCGTGCTGCGCATGGCGGCCATCAGTGCCAGCCTCAGCCCGCGCCAGTCGATGGTGCTGGGCACCCAGGGCCAGGTGGAAAACCTGCGCAAGATGCTGGTGGCGATGGTCGACGACGTGCGCGTCGCCCTGATCAAGCTGGCCGAGCGTACCTGCGCGATCCGAGCGGTAAAAACTGCCGACGACGAGAAGCGCAACCGCGTTGCCCGTGAAGTCTTCGACATCTATGCACCGCTGGCCCACCGCCTGGGTATCGGCCATATCAAGTGGGAGCTGGAGGACCTGTCCTTCCGCTACCTGGAACCCGACCAATACAAACAGATTGCCACGCTGCTGCACGAGCGGCGCCTGGACCGCGAGCGCTTTATCAGCGACGTGATGGGCCAGCTGCGTTCCGAGTTGCAGGCCACCGGCGTGGATGCCGACATCAGCGGCCGCGCCAAGCACATCTATTCCATCTGGCGCAAAATGCAGCGCAAGGGCCTGGCCTTCAGCCAGATCTACGACGTGCGTGCCGTGCGCGTGCTGGTGCCGGAAATGCGCGATTGCTACACCGCGCTGGGTATCGTCCACACCCTGTGGCGGCACATCCCCAAAGAATTCGACGACTACATCGCCAACCCCAAGGAAAACGGCTATCGCTCGCTGCACACCGCGGTGATCGGCCCCGAGGGCAAGGTGCTGGAAGTGCAGATCCGTACCCACGCCATGCACGAAGAGGCCGAGCTGGGCGTGTGCGCGCACTGGCGCTACAAGGGCACCGACGTCAAGGCCGGGTCCAACCAGTACGAAGAGAAAATCTCCTGGCTGCGCCAGGTGCTGGAATGGCACGAAGAACTTGGCGACATCGGCGGCCTGGCCGATCAACTGCGCGTGGATATCGAGCCGGACCGGGTCTATATCTTTACCCCTGACGGCCATGCCATCGACTTGCCCAAGGGCGCCACGCCGCTGGACTTCGCCTACCGCGTGCACACCGAAATCGGCCATAACTGCCGCGGCGCCAAGATCAACGGGCGCATCGTACCGCTCAACTACAGCCTGCAAACCGGTGAACAGGTCGAGATCATCACCAGCAAGCACGGCACGCCGAGCCGCGACTGGCTGAACCCGAACCTGGGCTACATCACCACCTCGCGCGCGCGGGCGAAAATCGTCCACTGGTTCAAGCTGCAGGCTCGCGACCAGAACGTCGCTGCCGGCAAGACCCTGCTCGAACGCGAGCTGGCGCGCCTGGGCCTGCCCCAGGTGGACTTCGACAAGCTGGCCGAAAAAGCCAACATGAAGATCGCCGAAGACATGTTCGCCGCCCTCGGCGCCGGCGACCTGCGCCTGGCGCAACTGGTCAACCTGGCCCAGCAACTGGTCGAGCCGGAGCGCGGCAACGAACAGCTGGAACTCATCCCACGCAAGGCCACCGGCTACAAGCCGGGCAAGCGTGGCGATATCCAGATCCAGGGCGTGGGCAACCTGATGACGCAAATGGCCGGTTGCTGCCAGCCGCTGCCGGGCGACGCCATCGTCGGCTACATCACCCAGGGCCGTGGCGTGAGCATTCACCGCCAGGATTGCGCCTCGGTGCTGCAAACTGGGCGGGCGCGAGCCGGAGCGGATCATCCAGGTCAGCTGGGGCCCGGTGCCGGTGCTCACCTACCCGGTGGACATCATCATTCGTGCCTACGACCGTTCCGGTTTGCTGCGGGACGTCTCGCAAGTGCTGCTTAACGAGCGGATCAACGTGCTGGCGGTCAATACCCGTTCGAATAAGGAGGACAACACTGCGTTGATGTCCCTGACCATCGAGATTCCTGGGTTGGACGCGTTGGGGCGTTTGCTGGGGCGGATTTCCCAGTTGCCGAACATCATCGAAACCCGGCGTAACCGTACCCCATGAGTAACTGGGTGAACGCCGTTTGAAGTGTGGGAGGGGGCTTGCTCCCGATAGCTGCCTATCAGTTGATACATCTGGTGACTGAAACACCGCTATCGGGAGCAAGCCCCCTCCCACATTGGATCTTCAGTGGAAAGAGATTGATGTATTCACTAGATGACCTGCTGCACCTGATGAACCGCCTGCGCGACCCGCAATACGGCTGCCCGTGGGACATCAAGCAAACCTACGCGACGATCGTCCCGCATACTCTTGAAGAAGCCTACGAAGTGGCCGACGCCATCGAGCGTGGCGATTTCGATCACCTGCAAGGCGAGTTGGGCGATCTGTTATTCCAGGTGGTGTATTACAGCCAGTTGGCGCGTGAAGAAGGGCGCTTCGAATTTGCCGGGGTGATCGACAGCATCACGCGCAAGCTGATCCGGCGCCATCCTCACGTGTTCCCAACCGGCGACCTGTATGCGCCGCTGGATATCCCGCAATTGAGCGAAGAACAGGTCAAGGAACGCTGGGAGCAGATCAAGGCCGAGGAGCGCGCGGAAAAATCCGACGCTCCGGAGCAGCTTTCCCTGCTCGATGATGTGCCAACCGCCTTACCGTCCTTGTCCCGGGCCGCCAAATTGCAAAAACGCGCCAGCCAGGTCGGTTTCGACTGGCCGGACGCCTTGCCGGTGGTGGATAACGTGCGCGAAGAGTTGGACGAAGTGCTGCAAGCCATGGCCGATAATGATCCGCAGGCCATTGCCGATGAAGTCGGTGACTTGCTGTTTGCCGCGGTCAACCTGGCTCGTCACCTCAAGGTCGACCCGGAAACTGCGTTGCGCGGCGCCAATGCCAAGTTCGAGCGACGTTTCCGTTTTATCGAACAGGCATTGCGCGATACGCACCAACCCATAGAAGATTGCACCCTCGAAGCGTTGGACGCCCTGTGGGGCGAAGCAAAACGCCAGGAAAAGAATGTGTCCAACTGCGGTTGAGCAGTTGCCTAAGTGAGTAAGCACCATGAGCCTTTCCCTTCGCGACCAGTTGCTCAAAGCAGGTCTGGTCAACCAAAAGCAGGCCAAGCAGGTCGGCAAAGAGAAACAGAAGCAGCAGCGCCTGGTCCACAAGGGCCAGGCTGAAGTCGACGACACCCAGGCACGCCTGGCCGCCGAGGCCCACGCCGAGAAGGTCAAGCGGGACCAGGAGCTGAACCGTCAGCAACAGGAAAAAGCTGAGGCCAAGGCCCGTACTGCGCAGGTCAAGCAACTGATCGAGACCTCGCGCCTGCCCAAGCTGACCACTGAGGACTACTACAACTTCGTGGATGACAAGAAGGTCAAGCGCCTGTCGGTCAACACGTTGATGCGCAACAAGCTGAGCAACGGCTCCCTGGCCATCGTGCACCACGGTGGCGGCTACGAGGTGATCCCACGGGAAGCGGCGCTGAAAATCCAGGAGCGCGCGCCTGAGCGTATCGTGCAGCTCAATATCCTGACTGAGAGCCAGGTGCCGGATGAGGATGATCCTTACGCCGCCTACCAGATTCCGGATGACCTGATGTGGTAAACCTTTAGATATGAAAAACCCCGCTCGAAAAGGCGGGGTTTTTGTTTGCAGGCACTCCAACTGCGTGGGGCTGGGGTGGCTGTCGGATGTCAGGGTTTCAGGAACTTTGTGCCTGGCGTTGCAGTTCAAGAGTTTCAAGCTCGTTTTTATAATTATGAGCGTCGCTCTCGTTGTGAAACATGCCGACCAGCAAATCTTGTTGGTGTACATCCCAGATGTGAATCCATGGCCCAGTGCTTCGTGGGACATATGTGCATCGTCGCGTTCAGTTACTTTTACAGTCATCTGCTTGCTCCAATCTCTGGTTGATCTGCGGCAAGTCGTCGCAGGCCTTTGTTATATGTTTTGTTAGCTTGCTAAGTAAACGACTTTTTGCGCGCAACAATTCTTTGCAGGAAACGCAACAATCCCGCAGGCCGCGTAAACCGTGACATTCGGTCGCAGGCTCATGAGTTTTATGACAAAAGTTTCATGTTCGAGCCTGCCAGTGAGCCTCAAATGTGGGAGGGGGCTTGCCCCCGATAGCGTCAGAAGCTCCACAGCAAAATTTCCAGGCAAAAAAAGCCCCGCATTCAGCGAGGCTCTTTTCCAGCACATCAGCAATCAGCTGCCCTTGACGGCCTGGCCATCAACAGTGCCATCCTGCAGCATGATGTTGTATTCCTTGCCATCGGTCTCAAACCTGACGCAGGGCTACCAGGATGCCGCCCTGGTCCTTGGCAAACCACATCTGGGTAATGCGCTTGCTCTGCGACGGGTCACGCACGCGCTCGACCTTGATCGCCTCGATCGAGCCTACCTTGGTCTGGACTTTTTCCGGGCCAATCACGCGGAAGTCGTAGGTGTCGGTATCAGTGCCTTCAACCACACGGTAGCTCATGCTTTTCTTGCCGGCGGCCACGTCGCGTTGCAGGGCGAGCTGATAGGTGGACTTGTCGAGCATGCCACTTTCAAGGGTGACATTGACCGGGTCTTTGTTTTCAAAGCCGGTGACTTTCTTGGCGCTCTGGTCGAAATCCAGGTTGACCTTCTTCGCCTTGCCCAGCCGCCACGCTCGAAGCTGTAGCTCTTGGGCTGCAGAGTGTCCTTGTCGAACAGGATCACGCTGGTTTCGGTCAGGCTGGCAATCATCATCGAGGCCTTGAAGTTCAAGGTCCAGGTGCCGTCGCCATTCTTGACCAGGCTGCGTTCAGCCGAACCACTCATGGGCAGCTGTTTCCAGTCGGCGGTGTAGCTGACGGAGAACGGGTGAAGGTCTGCCGCTTGTACGGCAGGCAAAGCGAACAGCGCAAAAGCGAAGAGCAGGGCGCGACGCATAAAATCTCCTAGGTTCGAATCAAGTGGCCGCTGGCCGCGAGTAACTGACCGTCCAATAATGCACCTTGGTCACCGAGAATCAACCGGCCCTCGGCAAACCAGCGAACAGCCAGCGGGTAAATCCTGTGTTCCTGGGTATGAACCCGTTGCGCAAGCGTCTGCGCTGAGTCGCCTGACTCTACCGGAACCACTGCCTGTACGACCAGAGGCCCGCCATCGAGTTCCTCGGTGACAAAGTGCACGCTGCAGCCATGTTCGCTGTCGCCAGCCTCAAGGGCGCGCTGATGGGTGTGCATGCCTTTGTACTTGGGCAGCAGGGAAGGGTGGATATTGAGCAGGCGTCCTTCGTAATGCCGCACGAAATCAGCGCTGAGGATGCGCATGAAGCCGGCCAGCACCACCAGTTTGGGTTCAAAGGCGTCAATCAGTTCGATCAAGGCGCGGTCGAAGGCTTCGCGACCATCGAACGCCTTGTGATCCAGGGAGCGGGTTTCGATACCCGCATTCCTGGCGCGTTGCAGGCCGTAGGCGTCGCTGCGGTTGGAAATCACCGCAGCGATGCGCACCGGGCTATCGCCGGTGCGCGTGCTGTCGATCAGGGCCTGCAAGTTACTGCCGGTGCCGGAAAGCAGCACCACGACATCACAGGTCTGAGGCATCAGTGAGCCTTGAGGTTCTTCAGTTCGACCTGGGCTGCGCCTTCTGGAGCAGTGGCGATCTGGCCGATGACCCAAGGTTGCTCGCCGGCTTCACGCAACACGTTCAGCGCGCTTTCAACGTGCTCTTGCGCCACGCAGATGACCATGCCCACGCCGCAGTTCAGCACGCGGTGCATCTCGGTTTCGTTGACGTTGCCCTTCTCCTGCAGCCAATCGAAGACTGCCGGGCGCTGCCAGCTGGCCACGTCGACAATCGCCTGGGCGCCTTTTGGCAATACGCGCGGAATGTTGTCCAGCAGGCCGCCACCGGTGATGTGGGCCATGGCCTTGACTGCGCCAGTGTCCTTGATCAGCTTGAGCAGCGGCTTGACGTAGATGCGGGTCGGGGCCATCAGCAGGTCGGTCAGCGGCTTGCCGTCGAGCTGGATGTTCTCGATGTCGGCGCCGGACACTTCGATGATCTTGCGGATCAGCGAGTAGCCGTTGGAGTGCGGGCCGGACGATGGCAGGGCGAGCAGGGCGTCGCCGGCAGCCACTTTGGAGCCGTCGATGATCTCGGCCTTTTCCACGACGCCGACGCAGAAGCCGGCCAGGTCGTAGTCTTCGCCTTCGTACATGCCTGGCATTTCAGCGGTTTCGCCGCCTACCAGGGAGCAACCCGACAGTTCGCAGCCCGCGCCGATGCCGGTCACGACCTGGGTCGCGGTCTCGACATTGAGCTTGCCGGTGGCGTAGTAGTCGAGGAAGAACAACGGTTCGGCGCCGCACACCACCAGATCGTTGACGCACATGGCAACCAGGTCGATGCCGATGCTGTCGTGCTTGTTCAGGTTCAGCGCCAGGCGCAGCTTGGTGCCCACGCCGTCGGTGCCGGACACCAGTACAGGCTGCTTGTAGCCGGCCGGGATTTCGCAGAGGGCGCCAAAACCGCCCAGGCCGCCCATGACTTCGGGGCGCGCAGTGCGCTTGGCGACGCTCTTGATGCGTTCGACCAATGCTTCACCGGCGTCGATGTCTACACCGGCGTCCTTGTAGCTCAGGGAGGGTTGCTTGCTCATGATCCAGGCCTTTAGGGGGGATTTCTGGGTAACGACCGAGCGGGCAGGCGCTTTTGGTAAAAGGCCCAGCCGTTGACGGTCTGCGAAGGCGCGCGATTTTATCAGGCTTGAGGGGCAGCGGCCATCCTCGGGCCGACGGGCAGGGCCATATAGGTAGAAAACCGCTGAAAAAATGCTGATCGGCTCTGCCTGGGTGGCTGTTAAGGTATAGCCTTGGATCCGCAATCGTTATGACAGCACCAAAACTTATCGAGGCCCCTGTGAATGTTTTGCTGGCTGGCGTGGTCACAGCCTGGCTAAACCGATTCACGCGGTCTGTTCCAGCCGCTAAATTTGTCGTTCGGGAATCTTCCATGCGTCTGTGTAAATTCTTCTTTGTAGGCTGCTTGTCGTTGGTCAGCCTGGCGAGCCATGCCGAAACCCTCAATGGCCTCTATCAAGTACTCGAGCCCGTCAGCAGCCAGTCGCCCCAAGAGCGCGACCAGGCCACCCAGCGTGCCGTGCAGACCCTGGTGATCCGCCTGACGGGCGACGCCAAGGCCGCTGACGGCCCTGGGCTGGCGGCGATCCGCAAGGACCCGCAACAAATCATCAGTCAGTACGGCTACGACGCCGGCCCACCGGAAAGCCTGCAAGTGGACTTCGACCCGGTCAGCACTGATCGCGCCTTGCGTGACGCGGGCCTGTCGATCTGGGGCAGCAATCGGCCGTCGATCCTCGGTTGGTGGCTGAACGATTCCACCGAAGGCAGCAGCCTGGTCGGCGATGGCCAGGCGGTTGCCCAGGCGCTGCGCCGGGCTGCGCAACATCGTGGCTTGCCGCTGCGCCTGCCACTGGGCGATCTGGATGAGCAGGTGGTTGCTACTGCGCCAAACTGGAAAGTGCCGACGCCACGCCCTTGCGCGCAGCCTCCGAGCGCTACGGCGCCGACGCTTTGCTCGCTGTGCACGCGCGCCAGGAAGGCAATCAGTGGCAGGCCAAATGGCGCCTGTGGCTGGGCGACAAGGCCGAGCAGGGCACTGCCCAGGGCGCTGACACTGCCGCGCTCGCCGATGCTGTATTGCTGGCGGTCAGCCAAACACTGGCGCCGCGCTTTGCGGTCAAGCCGGGGGTGAGCAGCGAGCAGCTGCTTGAAGTGCAAGGCATGAACCTGGAGCGCTACGCCGCACTGGGCCGCTTGCTGGAGCCCTTTGGTGGTCAACCGCAATTAGTGGACGGCAATCGCATCGTGTATCGCGTCAATGGCAGCGCCGAGCAGCTGCGTACTCAATTGAGCCTGGCCAAGTTGCAGGAAATTCCCGCAGGTGAAGTCCCGGTTCAACAACCGGTGGTGGATGGCACGCAAACCGGCGGCTGCACCTGAGCCCAGGCGCAACTGCGTTTTCGTTGGTAAATGATGTTCTTCCTTCTATATAGAAGGAGGGCGTAGATGGATAACAGATGGAGTGGTTTATGGCGGATACGCGTCGTTGGGTGTGGCTTGGCGGGATTGTCCTGCTGTGCGGTTTTGTATTCTTGCTGCATTCGATCCTGACGCCGTTTCTGGTGGCGCTGCTGCTCGCGTATCTGTTCGATCCTGTGGTGGATCGCCTGGAAAAAGCCGGTATGTCGCGCACCTGGGGTGTGGTTACGGTATTTGCGCTGTTCACGCTGATTATCACGGCGCTGGTGCTGATACTGGTGCCGATGTTGGCCAAGCAGCTGTTTCGCCTCTATGAACTGGCGCCGCAGATGCTCGACTGGTTGCAGCACACAGCAATGCCGTGGGCGCAGTCCAAGTTTGGGCTGGCGGATGGTTTCTGGAAGTTCGACAAGGTCAAGGCGGCCATCAGCGAACACATGGACAAGACCACCGACATCGTCAGTGTGGTGCTCAGCCAGGCGACCGCTTCAAGCCTGGCGTTGATCGGCTGGTTGACCAACCTGGTGTTGATCCCGGTGGTGGCTTTCTACCTGCTGCGGGACTGGGACATCATGATGGCCAAGATCCGCAGCCTGCTGCCCCGTGACCGTGAAGAACGCATCGTCTCGCTGGCGGGCGAATGCCATGAGGTGCTCGGTGCATTTGTCCGCGGCCAATTGCTGGTGATGTTGGCCTTGGGGGTTATCTACGCTGCCGGTCTGATGGCGATCGGCCTGGAGCTGGGGCTGTTGATCGGACTGATCGCGGGCCTGGCGGCTATCGTGCCGTACATGGGCTTTGTGATTGGCATCGGTGCGGCGCTGGTGGCGGGCTTGTTCCAGTTTGGCGGCGACCTTTACCCGATGCTGGGGATTGTCGCGGTATTCATGGTCGGCCAGGCCTTGGAAGGCATGGTGCTGACGCCGCTGCTGGTGGGTGATCGGATTGGCCTGCACCCGGTAGCGGTGATCTTTGCGATCCTGGCCGGTGGCGAGTTGTTCGGCTTTACCGGCATTCTGCTCGCGCTGCCGGTGGCGGCGGTGATCATGGTGCTGGTACGGCATGTACACGACTTGTATAAGGATTCGGACGTGTACACGGGCATTGATGAGCCTGATTTGTAATCGTGATGTCACAAACCCGGCTCAGGCCGGGTTTGTCGTTTATGGCGGCGGGTGCGTCAAACAATCCGCGTAAATTCACCAGGTTAACGCAAACCTTTGATTTTGCTTGTGGTCTGCTGCATTGTGCGCCCGGCGTCACGGGTATAAACTTTGCAAACTTTACATAGAGGCCACTAACGGTTCCATGGGAGCCGTTCAGTCAGCATGAAACCGATTCAGCTGCCCCTAGGTGTGCGTCTGCGTGATGACGCTACCTTTATCAACTACTACCCAGGCGCCAATGCCGCTGCACTCGGCTATGTCGAGCGGCTCTGCGAAGCCGACGCCGGGTGGACTGAAAGCCTGATCTACCTGTGGGGCAAGCATGGCGTGGGGCGTACCCACCTGCTGCAGGCCGCATGCCTGCGTTTCGAGCAGATGGGGGAGCCGGCGGTGTACTTGCCCCTGGCTGAGTTGATGGATCGCGGCATCGGCATCTTCGACAACCTTGAGCAGTACGAGCTGGTGTGTCTCGACGACTTGCAGGCAGTGGCTGGCAAAGCGGAATGGGAAGAAGCGCTGTTTCATCTGTTCAACCGCCTGCGCGACAGCGGCCGGCGCCTGCTGATCGCCGCATCGACTTCACCGCGCGAGCTGCCGGTGAAGCTGGCTGACCTCAAGTCTCGCCTGACCCTGGCGCTGATCTTCCAAATGCGCCCTTTGTCCGATGAGGACAAGTTACGTGCCCTGCAACTGCGTGCGTCCCGTCGCGGCCTGCACCTGACCGACGAAGTCGGGCACTTCATCCTTACCCGTGGCACCCGCAGCATGAGCGCGTTGTTCGATTTGCTCGAACAGCTCGACCAGGCGTCGTTGCAGGCGCAAAGGAAATTGACGATCCCTTTCCTGAAAGAAACCTTGGGTTGGTAAGTGGTTGATTTGCATGGTTCGGCACTTTTCAGGCGCCAGAAAACCTGCGGTTGAGCCCAGCAGGCCACGCAGTAGCAGCGATAAATGGAATTACGGCTTAGATGTCATGGTCGAAATCAGAAGTCACATAGATCACGATTGAATTTGCAAATCGATGTGATAGAGGGCATAGTCTCGGCTTCTTTACACATCAGCCACGGTCGTGCCCATGCTAAATCGCTTCGCACCCCTCGTGCCTCTCGCACTCGTTACCCTGTTGTTTGGTTGCGCCTCCCACCCTCAGCAGGTGGTAGAGCAGCAGAAGCCACAACCACAGACTCAACAAAAATTCGTCGCCGCACAGTCTTCCACTGTTTATGAGGAAGAGTTGACCACTGAAAAGGAACTGGCCGATTTCTCCGGCAGCAAGCCTTACCAGCTGCCTTTGCTGGCCGACAGCATCCTTGAGCGCGGCAAGTCCCTGATCGGTACACGTTACCGTTTTGGCGGTACCTCGGAAGCTGGTTTCGACTGCAGCGGTTTCATCGGCTACCTGTTTCGTGAAGAAGCCGGCATGAATCTGCCTCGCTCGACGCGCGAAATGATCAACGTGGATGCACCGTTGGTCGCACGTAACAACCTCAAGCCGGGCGATCTGCTTTTCTTTAGTACCAGTGGTCGTGGGCGTGTCAGCCACGCCGGTATCTATTTGGGCGATAACCAGTTTATTCACTCCAGCAGCCGCCGCAGTGGTGGTGTCCGGGTCGATAACCTGGGTGACAGCTACTGGAGCAAAACCTTCATCGAAGCCAAGCGCGCACTAGCAATGGCCCCGACTACGGTTACCGCTAGTAAGTAAAGTTAAAGTGATACTTGAAGTTTGACGTGTAAGCGCTAGAATCCCTGGATATTGTTGTCATCCGTTCGCGCGAGCTTTGCTTGCGCGTTCTGGTTTTCAACGTTCGGCAGCGAAAGCCGCATCCAGACCAGGATTGTTCTGCACATGTCGACCTCGGCCCGCCTGATTCTTATTGTTTGCGCCGCGCTGCTCAGCGCCTGCGCGAGCCGCCCACCGCCGCCCGCGCCTGTAGCGGTCAAGCCCAAGCCGGTGTTCAACTACGCCACCCAGAATTTCTCGCCCGCTGCCGAGGACGTGCTCTTCCGCGCCCTGGGTCTGGTCGGCACGCCTTATCGTTGGGGCGGCAACACGCCGGACTCGGGGTTTGATTGCAGCGGCCTGATTGGCTTTGTATTCCGCGATGCCGCCGGAATCTCCCTGCCGCGCACCACCCGAGAGCTGATCGTGATGCGTGCCCAGGACGTCAGCGAGCAGAACCTGCAAACCGGTGATCTGCTGTTCTTCGCCACAGGTGGTGGTTCGCGGGTCAGCCATGCAGGGATTTATGTCGGGGAAGGGCGCTTTGTGCATGCGCCGCAAACCGGCGGTACGGTGAAGCTCGATACGCTATCCAAAGCGTATTGGCAGAATGCCTATCTGAGCGCAAAGCGAGTGCTGCCCGGGAATCTGGCACGCAACCCTTAAGTCGTACATAGATCCAAATGTGGGAGGGGGCTTGCTCCCGATAGCGGTGTAACCGTCAGCACATACTCAGCTGACAGGCCGCTATCGGGAGCAAGTCGAATCGTCGCACCGCCCCTCCCACATTGGTTTTATAGTGCTCCTGAGATGGGTTACTTGGCTGCCGACACCCGCCAAACCTTATTCCCCACATCATCGGCCACCAACAAATCCCCTGCTGATCAATCACCACGCCGACCGGCCGACCCATGGCTTTCTCATCGCTGTTGAGAAACCCCGTCAGCACATCCACCGGCTGTCCTTTTGGCTGGCCCCCTTCAAACGGCACGAAAATCACCTTGTAGCCACTGTGCGGCTTGCGATTCCATGAGCCATGCTGACCGATAAACGCGCCGTTGCTGAACTGCGCGGGCAGTTTATTGCCCTCGGCGAATGTCAGCCCCAGTGAGGCGGTATGAGGGCCTACCGCGTAGTCCGGTGCGATGGCCTTGGCGACCTGATCAGGGTTTTGCGGCGTGACACGCACATCCACATGCTGGCCGTAATAGCTGAAGGGCCAGCCATAAAACCCGCCATCCTTGACTGAGGTGATGTAGTCGGGCACCAGGTCACTGCCGATTTCATCGCGTTCATTGACTGCCGTCCACAGCTTGCCACTCTGCGGTTCCCAGGCCATGCCGTTAGGGTTGCGCAGCCCGGAGGCGAAAATGCGGTGCTTGCCAGTGGCGCGGTCGACTTCCCAGATCGCGGCGCGTCCCTGCTCTGCCTCCAGGCCGTTTTCGGCGACGTTGCTGTTGGAGCCGACGCTCACATACAGCTTGCTGCCATCCTTGCTGGCCACCACGTTTTTCGTCCAGTGGTGGTTCAAAGGCCCGCCCGGTAAGTCCACGACCCTAGTGCCCTGGGCTTTGATCGCGGTTTCACCCGGCTGATAGGGGAAGCGCAGCAACTTATCCGAGTCCGCCACATACAGGTCGTTGCCGACCAGTGTCATGCCAAAGGGCGAATTGAGATTCTCCAGGAACACCGTGCGGGTTTCGGCCACGCCATCGTGATCGGCATCGCGCAGCAACGTAATGCGGTTCGGGCTCGGCACGCCGGCACCGGCACGGCCCCATGACTTTTTCCATTACCCAGCCACGCACCCCTTTGGAATCGTCCGGCTTGGGTGGTGCATTGGTCTCGGCCACCAGCACGTCGCCGTTGGGCAGCACGTAGAGCCAGCGCGGGTGATCCAGGCCCTCGGCGAACGCGGCAACCTGAGTGCCGGCAGCGGCGGTGGGTTTGGCGCCCTCCGGCCAGCCAATGGCCGGGGCGATATTGACGGTGGGGACCAGGGTCTTGTTCGGCTCCGGCAGCTTGGGCGCAGGCCCGGTGCCGTCGGAGACCTGCAAGGTAGAGCTTTCACCGCAGGCGGTGAGGCCACCGGCGAGCATGATCAGTAAGGCGAGTCGGGTTTTATGCATGGTTTTCTCCTTGATACCTGTAAGGGTAGAGAAGCAGGGTGTGCGGATGGTTCAAGTACCAGGCCAGCTTTAATTGACGCTCCACCCCCAACCCACTAACCTTCGCGGCTTGTTCCAGGTGCTCTGTGGCGTGCGCGTCGGCAGAGTGAAACAGGGAAGCCGGTGAGTGAGCGCACTTGTACACAGTGTTGCCGCGATTCCGGCGCTGCCCCCGCAACGGTAAATGAGTCAAGACGGTGCTGTTTGCCACTGTATCGCCCGCGATATGGGAAGGCGCGCCCTCGGTGCTTCGATAAGACGCGCCACTCATGAGTCCGGAGACCGGCCTTGAACATTCAACAGCATCACGGTGGGCGATGCTTGGCTGTCTGTTTTTTCTTTTTTCCTGCCCGCCGTTTTTTGTCCACCCCAACGGAGAGCTGCCATGACGATTCCCCGACCGCGACGAACGCCACTTGGCGCGCATGCTGCGCAAAAAAGCCGTGATCGACGAGCGCATCGCCAATTCACCGAATGAGTGCGGCCTGTTGCTGGTATTGACCGGCAATGGAAAGGGCAAGAGCAGCTCGGCCTTCGGCATGCTGGCCCGCGCCATGGGCCATGGCATGCAGTGCGGTGTGGTGCAGTTCATCAAAGGCCGCAACAGCACCGGCGAAGAGCTGTTCTTCCGACGCTTTCCCGAGCAGGTGCGCTTCCATGTGATGGGCGAAGGCTTCACTTGGGAAACCCAGGACCGCCAGCGCGACATTGCCGCCGCCGAGGCGGCCTGGGCCGTGTCCCGTGCGATGTTGCAAGACGCCTCTATCGGCCTGGTGGTGCTGGACGAGCTGAACATTGCCCTCAAGCACGGCTATCTGGACCTGGACCAGGTACTCAGCGACCTGCAATCGCGCCCGCCGATGCAGCATGTGGTGGTCACGGGCCGCGGCGCCAAGCCCGAACTGATTGAAATGGCCGACACCGTCACCGAAATGGGCATGCTCAAGCACGCGTTCCAGGCCGGTATCAAGGCCCAGAAAGGCGTCGAACTTTGAATCAGCCTCGTCATTGCCCGGCCGTATTGATCGCCGCTCCGGCGTCCGGCCAGGGCAAAACCACCGTCACCGCCGCGCTGGCGCGTTTGCATCGCAACCTGGGACGCAAGGTACGCGTGTTTCAAATGCGGGCCGGACTTTCTCGACCCGATGATCCACGAGCGCGCCAGCGGTGCGCCGGTGTATCAACTGGACATGTGGATGGTCGGTGAGCAGGAAAGTCGCCGTCTGCTCTGGGAAGCGGCAGGGGAGGCCGACCTGATCCTGATTGAAGGCGTGATGGGCTTGTTCGACGGCACGCCCTCCAGCGCCGACCTGGCGCGGCACTTCGGCGTGCCGGTACTGGGCGTGATCGATGGCACCGCCATGGCCCAGACCTTTGGCGCCCTGGCCCTGGGCCTGGCACGTTATCAACCCGACCTGCCGTTTGCTGGCGTGCTGGCCAACCGCGTCGGTACTTTGCGTCATGCCCAGTTGCTCGAAGGCAGCCTCACCGAGGGCTTGCGCTGGTACGGCGCGTTGTCCCGAGAGACCGGCATCGAATTGCCCAGCCGCCACCTGGGCTGGTGCAAGCCAGTGAATTGAATGACCTCGATGTGCGCCTGGACGCCGCCGCCCAGGCCTTGGGCAGCAGTTGTGAAGTGGCCCTGCCGCCGCCCGTGACCTTTGCGCGCCCGCAGTGATCGAGGCCGAGCCGTTGCTCGCCGGCGTGCGCATCGCCGTGGCCCGTGACGAAGCCTTTGCCTTTACCTACGGCGCCAGCCTTGACCTGTTACGGGTGATGGGCGCTGAGCTGAGCTTTTTCTCACCGATCCATGATCGCCAATTGCCGGAAGCTGACAGTCTGTATCGCCCGGCGGGTATCCGGAATTGCACCACCAGGCCCTGTCGGCCAATGTCCCGATGCTGGAGGCCATCCGTGCGCATCACGCCGCCGGTAAACCGCTGCTTGCTGAATGTGGCGGCATGCTCTACCTGCTCGATTCGCTCACCGATGTGCACGGTTCTCGTGCTGAACTGGTGGGCCTGCTACAGGGCAATGCGGTGATGCAAAAGAAACTTGCAGCCCTGGCTCTGCAAAGCGTCGAACTGCCGGAAGGTGTCCTGCGTGGCCACACCTACCACCATTCCCTGACCAACACCGAATGGGCGCCGATTGCCCCGGCCT
>JARXKY010000250.1:0-13004 GCA_029853015.1 Chelidonichthys spinosus
TCCCGTCCCCATTTAGTCAATGACATTTTATCATGCGCACAACTGTGCCAAAAGGTTTTACGAAGTCCTGTAAGATATATCATAGAAGAAATTGGTTAGTATTGAAGAGAGGGATCAAAAACTGCCCAGAGCATTTCAGAATGGCGCTGTCTACAAATACATTACTGTGAAACTAGGTAGGCAGTGTTAGAGAAGGGGATGCTGACGAAACTTGATAGCATCCTTAATGTGACTTCAGCCCAATCAACCATCAAAAAATGGCAACCAGGGCAGTCATGAGTTGATACAAGCCTTTTGTAACATCAACTGAAGTTATAGAGTGGAGTGGAGCATCCACTACTAAATTGACTAATTGAGATAGATAGGCAGACAGACAGACAGATAGATAGATAGATAGATAGATAGATAGGCAGACAGACAGACAGATAGATAGATAGATAGATAGATAGATAGATAGATAGATAGATAGATAGATAGATAGATAGATAGATAGATAGATAGATAGATAGAAACTCATGGCAGCTAAAAATTCTAAATACAATGTCTTGACTTGAATTTTTAGCAAAGACATATAGGGCATCTGCACATTGTAAATATGATGTCATGATTTGAATTTTGTTTCAAAGAAAAGCAGGGCAACTGAACATTCTTAATGTGATTCTAGAACTTGAGCTTGTTATCAAAGCCAACCACACCAGTGATGTCATGACTTGCGCTTTGTATCAAAGCAAAGCAGGGCAAGTGAACATTCTAAATGTGATGCTATTACTTGAGCTTGTAAGCAAAGCCAACCAGGGCAGCTGAACATTGTTTATGTGACGTCATGTCTTGAGCATCACTGACATGGGCTTTCAGTTTGCGTCCCCATGTACTCAATGGCATTTTGTCATGCACACAACCATGCCAAAAGGTTTTATGAAGTCCTGTGAGATATATCATAGAAGAAATTGGTTAGTATTGAAGAGAGGGATCAAAAACTGCCCAGAGCATTTCAGAATAGCGCTGTCTACAAATACAGTACTGTGAAACTAGGTAGGCAGTGTTAGAGAAGAGGATGCTGAGGAAACTTGATAGCATCCTTGATGTGAACCCCCCGAAGGCATTGATAGTTGAGAAGAGCATTACAACGTGGAGGATAGAGATGACTCCAGTACACTGAATATGGTATAATTTCATTGGTTTATCTCCGGTCAAGTCCTCTAGAGTAAGTTAACAAGCACATGATATGTTGTCACCAGTTCATCTAAGGTAAAAGCCTTGCCTAAATATCCAACGCAAAATGTCTGGTGAAGGCTGGTCATTTATTCTGTTAAAATTCGTTAGCCAGTATTAAATGTGATGTAAACATACACGTATTGAGCAAACTGAAATGTATTTACAGTTTAAAAAGAGAACTTACAATTTAATAAGTATAAAATGTAATTAAATCTTGATAGAATATTCATTTAAGAAACTTAAATTTAAGTACAACTCATTAGTATTACAGTTAAATTAAGTCATAAATGTATGTAATCTTGATTGGGGGTTATATTCAAGCAGTTGATAAATTTAAGTGCACCTCACTTATATTAAAGTTAAATTAACTTAGAAATTTAAGTAATCTTGATTGGCGGTTATATTGTAGTAGTGGATACATTTAAGTACAACTAACTAACTTTTACAGTTACATCAACAACAAAAAATTAAGTTACTTATAATGCCATTGAAGTTTAATCAACTAGTGACTTTAAGTAGTAATGACTTAAGGTTAATTTATATCAACTAACGGTTTAAAGTTATATGGACTGATGTTGGGTTAACTTATTTGAGTTAACTTATTGTCTTTGTTGTCTTGACATACAACTTTAAGGCAGCCCGGCATTCAAATTTTTACATTGAAACAACAAGTTGGGGTTTACAGTGTGCCAGCTGATAGAAAGTTGACACTGGAGATTCTAATTGACATAAAGCATCAATGAAATTTGACAGTTTTTGACAAAGGCATCACACAGTCTTCGGTAAGCAGAGCAATTCCTGTATACTCAAACGCATTTCCCCAATGCAATAATTGGTCATTGCCTGTGAATACCAATTATGCCTTTTTATGCCGTGATCACACCGAATACAAAGTGAATTTTTACCTTGCATCACCTCTGTGACCATGGGCTCATTTCTGTTAAGTTGCGTGATTATTTGTGTTTATTTGCGGTCTTGCTTGAGTTGAAATGTTTCAACTTGCACAAATACGTATTCACTGTGCAGAAAGGATTACTTGGTGTGAACATGGCATTAGAGGCATTCCAGAACTGACAGCTGTAGATAACTCTGATCCTGAGATTAATGGTTAAACACAGAGAACAGTAGATGATGCCTCTCAGTGAAACGCTGATCTATAAAACCCTCTACATGCCTAACATAACTGGTCTTACACAACTCAATTGGCTCTACTGACATGATTTTATGACCCCTGAAATGTAGACGTCCATTTCCTGGCAACAGGGTAGTGTGGGTCTTGTGTAGTCAGAGATTTGTATCGGCAGAATTTTATGAAAAGTGCACTACTGGAACAACTTTGAAAGTGCCTTTTATCAGGTATGATCTCTATGCTGCCACATGGAAATCAATAGGGAAATGCTTTTTGGGCCAGTGTACACTGAAGTGAAGACAAACTTGATTAAGTTTGTAAGATGCCAAGAGCAGGATGTCCTCAGGCATGCTTTAGATTTTTATTCTGTTAATGTTCTTCTACAAGTGTTTAACTATGTAAGAAGACTTTGACTGATTCTACTTTGGGCCCTAGTTTCGTACACCAGGCACAGTCGGGGCTCAGCGCGCTTGTGCCGCGCTGACCTGGTGTGTCCGCCTGGACTTTGCAAGTTTCGTGCACGGCACAGTCCGGCGCAGGCACTCCTCCCGTCACTCCTACCCCAGCAAGTGGGAAAGAGGGAGGAGAGGAGGAGAGGAGGAGAGAAGGCGTGGAGTGGGTTTAACACAGCCGATTCAGATCTTCACCAATCAAATGAGCTCCTCTCCTCACCTTTAATGATCCAAACTGACCGTGCACAAGGCTGCGCTGGTCGAAACTTGCATTGCGCCACCCTGCACCACCCTGTGCTGTGCCATGAAACAAAGGCCCTTTATGTCACAAGGAATTTTCAATGTGCAGAAATACAATGTTTGTCATTGAATGCTGGAGAGGACTCACACAGGCATATGACTGTCAAGGTAAAATCTACAATGACCTCAGACCAACACCAAATAAATTTATACATTTTCATTTAACCTACAGATTGCATTGAAAAAAAGAGGTGGCCAATCTCCTAAAAAAGAGACATTAGGGACCTTAATGGACTGGAGCTCATTCCAATACCAATGACTTTAATTGACTGGATTATCTCAAGTAAAGCCCTTTAGATTGAGTGGGTAACACATACCAGTACAAGGTATATTATAAGTGTTTTATCTAAACTCCAAAACCCAACGGGGTCTCGAACCCACGGACCCTGAGATTAAGAGTCTTATGCTCTACTGAGCTAGCTGGGCTTCTCACAAGTCAGACATAGGCTGTCGGTTCCCATCCCACTTTAGGCGATGGCATTTTGTAACGTGTAAGTGTGACAGATGCCAGGCCTTTTCTGTTTCTACTGCTTCTCCTCTGTGTCTGCTCCGCCGATTAGGTTCAGGTGTACTCACGGGTAGGGTTGGGTATCGAGTATCGATTGTAACGTAGCCTAGCTTTCCGATTCTCCCGGAATCGTTCAAAAGTTTAAATTTCGATTCCTAGTTTCTATACCCACTCCTCTGACCGGAAGAAGAAGCCACTGAAAACCAAAGAAGTGTCCACCAGAATTGTTTGCATAACCGAGCGAGTCGGGCATGGACAGCATGCGTCGGCGGTCCAAGGTGTGGCTTCACTTTTTTCTAAAAACAATGAAATCTCAGCAAAATGCAACACTTGCGACAAGATTATTTCATGCAGGAGGGTGCCCGACGAACATGAAAAAGCACCTCCTCCGAGTGCATGGAGTAGAAATAAATGTGTGCCCCGTGCTGAACGTCCTCCGCTGCCTCTTCCTCTGGCTCCGGGCCCGGCTCCGACCCCTAGCGTGGCACCGCAGTGACTGCACTGCAGTCCGAACCGGAACCGGAATCGAAACAAGGAATCGGAATTGTTCAAATTCAAACAATACCCAACCGTAATGGGTAGGGCTGCCGATTAACAGCTAATTGGCTACGCATATAGCACATTACACCCATTCCAACACCTCTGACACTACTGATCACTGATCACAGTCTTTGTCGACTTGGAGCTCACACAGACTAGTGACTTTGATCACTTTAAATTGATTTTTTGATTGCATTTTTCCATGACTCTGCCCTCCTTATTGTTTCAGCTACCCTAGGTCTTAACAATATGGGGGGCTTGTCAAACTATGGCTTTGATTTAGTTTAGCGTTACAGAAAGCAGGTTTTCCTGAATCTTTGAGTTTGTTAACGCTGAGCACAGGGACACTCTAAGTTTTACAAGACAATGTTAAAATTGGTTATGGTGTTTTGTTTTTTGTCGTGATATGTTTGTGCCCAAGAGGTTTGCTGGGGTTCATACTTTGCTGATTAACTCGTAAAAAAATCCCATGCAGTTTGGGCACATTTACGATGTTTAGCTGACATGTTTACTTTGCTTCAAAGCTCAAGTCATGACGTCACAGAAACAATGTTCAGCTGCCCTGGTTGGCTTTGCTTACACATTTAGAATGTTCACTTGCCCTGCTTTGCTTTGATACAAAGCGCAAGTCATGACATCACTGGTGTGGTTGGCTTTGATAACATGCTCAAGTTCTAGAATCAAATTTAGAATGTTCAGTTGCCCTGCTTTTCTTTGAAACAAAATTCAAATCATGACATCATATTTACAATGTGCAGATGCCCTATGTCTTTGCTAAAAATTCAAGTCAAGACATCGTATTTAGAATTTTTAGCTGCCATGAGTTTCTTTCTATCTATCTATCTATCTATCTATCTATCTATCTATCTATCTATCTATCTATCTATCTATCTATCTATCTATCTATCTGTCTGTCTGTCTGTCTGTCTGTCTGTCTGTCTGTCTATCTCAATTAGTCAATTAAGTAGTGGATGCTCCACTCCACTCTATAACTTCAGTTGATGTTACAAAAGGCTTGTATCAACTCATGACTGCCCCGGTTGCCATTTTTTGATGGTTGATTGGGCTGAAGTCACATTAAGGATGCTATCAAGTTTCCTCAGCATCCTCTTCTCTAACACTGCCTACCTAGTTTCACAGTACTGTATTTGTAGACAGCGCTATTCTGAAATGCTCTGGGCAGTTTTTGATCCCTCTCTTCAATACTAACCAATTTCTTCTATGATATATCTCACAGGACGTCATAAAACCTTTTGGCATGGTTGTGTGCATGACAAAATGCCATTGAGTAAATGGGGACGCAAAGTGAAAGCCCATTTCAGTGATGCTCAAGTCATGACGTCACATAAACAATGTTCAGCTGCCCTGGTTGGCTTTGCTTACAAGCTCAAGTAATAGCATCACATTTAGAATGTTCACTTGCCCTGCTTTGCTTTGATACAAAGCGCAAGTCATGACATCACTGGTGTGGTTGGCTTTGATAACAAGCTCAAGTTCTAGAATCACATTTAGAATGTTCAGTTGCCCTGCTTTTCTTTGAAACAAAATTCAAATCATGACATCATATTTACAATGTGCAGATGCCCTATGTCTTTGCTAAAAATTCAAGTCAAGACATCGTATTTAGAATTTTTAGCTGCCATGAGTTTCTATCTATCTATCTATCTATCTATCTATCTATCTATCTATCTATCTATCTATCTATCTATCTATCTATCTGTCTGTCTGTCTGTCTGTCTGTCTGTCTGTCTATCTATCTCAATTAGTCAATTTAGTAGTGGATGCTCCACTCCACTCTATAACTTCAGTTGATGTTACAAAAGGCTTGTATCAACTCATGACTGCCCCGGTTGCCATTTTTTGATGGTTGATTGGGCTGAAGTCACATTAAGGATGCTATCAAGTTTCCTCAGCATCCTCTTCTCTAACACTGCCTACCTAGTTTCACAGTACTGTATTTGTAGACAGCGCTATTCTGAAATGCTCTGGGCAGTTTTTGATCCCTCTCTTCAATACTAACCAATTTCTTCTATGATATATCTCACAGGACTCATAAAACCTTTTGGCATGGTTGTGTGCATGACAAAATGCCATTGAGTAAATGGGGACGCAAAGTGAAAGCCCATTTAGTGATGCTCAAGTCATGACGTCACATAAACAATGTTCAGCTGCCCTGGTTGGCTTTGCTTACAAGCTAAGTAATAGCATCACATTTAGAATGTTCACTTGCCCTGCTTTGCTTTGATACAAAGCGCAAGTCATGACATCACTGGTGTGGTTGGCTTTGATAACAAGCTCAAGTTCTAGAATCACATTTAGAATGTTCAGTTGCCCTGCTTTTCTTTGAAACAAAATTCAAATCATGACATCATATTTACAATGTGCAGATGCCCTATGTCTTTGCTAAAAATTCAAGTCAAGACATCGTATTTAGAATTTTTAGCTGCCATGAGTTTCTATCTATCTATCTATCTATCTATCTATCTATCTATCTATCTATCTATCTATCTATCTATCTATCTATCTATCTATCTATCTGTCTGTCTGTCTGTCTGTCTGTCTGTCTGTCTGTCTATCTCAATTAGTCAATTTAGTAGTGGATGCTCCACTCCACTCTATAACTTCAGTTGATGTTACAAAAGGCTTGTATCAACTCATGACTGCCCCGGTTGCCATTTTTTGATGGTTGATTGGGCTGAAGTCACATTAAGGATGCTATCAAGTTTCCTCAGCATCCTCTTCTCTAACACTGCCTACCTAGTTTCACAGTACTGTATTTGTAGACAGCGCTATTCTGAAATGCTCTGGGCAGTTTTTGATCCCTCTCTTCAATACTAACCAATTTCTTCTATGATATATCTCACAGGACTTCATAAAACCTTTTGGCATGGTTGTGTGCATGACAAAATGCCATTGAGTAAATGGGGACGCAAAGTGAAAGCCCATTTAGTGATGCTCAAGTCATGACGTCACATAAACAATGTTCAGCTGCCCTGGTTGGCTTTGCTTACAAGCTCAAGTAATAGCATCACATTTAGAATGTTCACTTGCCCTGCTTTGCTTTGATACAAAGCGCAAGTCATGACATCACTGGTGTGGTTGGCTTTGATAACAAGCTCAAGTTCTAGAATCACATTTAGAATGTTCAGTTGCCCTGCTTTTCTTTGAAACAAAATTCAAATCATGACATCATATTTACAATGTGCAGATGCCCTATGTCTTTGCTAAAAATTCAAGTCAAGACATCGTATTAGAATTTTTAGCTGCCATGAGTTTCTATCTATCTATCTATCTATCTATCTATCTATCTATCTATCTATCTATCTATCTATCTATCTATCTATCTATCTATCTATCTATCTATCTGTCTGTCTGTCTGTCTGTCTGTCTGTCTGTCTGTCTATCTCAATTAGTCAATTTAGTAGTGGATGCTCCACTCCACTCTATAACTTCAGTTGATGTTACAAAAGGCTTGTATCAACTCATGACTGCCCCGGTTGCCATTTTTTGATGGTTGATTGGGCTGAAGTCACATTAAGGATGCTATCAAGTTTCCTCAGCATCCTCTTCTCTAACACTGCCTACCTAGTTTCACAGTACTGTATTTGTAGACAGCGCTATTCTGAAATGCTCTGGGCAGTTTTTGATCCCTCTCTTCAATACTAACCAATTTCTTCTATGATATATCTCACAGGACTTCATAAAACCTTTTGGCATGGTTGTGTGCATGACAAAATGCCATTGAGTAAATGGGGACGCAAAGTGAAAGCCCATTTATGTGATGCTCAAGTCATGACGTCACATAAACAATGTTCAGCTGCCCTGGTTGGCTTTGCTTACAAGCTCAAGTAATAGCATCACATTTAGAATGTTCACTTGCCCTGCTTTGCTTTGATACAAAGCGCAATTCATGACATCACTGGTGTGGTTGGCTTTGATAACAAGCTCAAGTTCTAGAATCACATTTAGAATGTTCCGTTGCCCTGCTTTTCTTTGAAACAAAATTCAAATCATGACATCATATTTACAATGTGCAGATGCCCTATGTCTTTGCTAAAAATTCAAGTCAAGACATCGTAGTTAGAATTTTTAGCTGCCATGAGTTTCTATCTATCTATCTATCTATCTATCTATCTATCTATCTATCTATCTATCTATCTATCTATCTATCTATCTATCTATCTATCTATCTATCTGTCTGTCTGTCTGTCTGTCTGTCTGTCTGTCTGATCTATCTCAATTAGTCAATTTAGTAGTGGATGCTCCACTCCACTCTATAACTTCAGTTGATGTTACAAAAGGCTTGTATCAACTCATGACTGCCCCGGTTGCCATTTTTTGATGGTTGATTGGGCTGAAGTCACATTAAGGATGCTATCAAGTTTCCTCAGCATCCTCTTCTCTAACACTGCCTACCTAGTTTCACAGTACTGTATTTGTAGACAGCGCTATTCTGAAATGCTCTGGGCAGTTTTTGATCCCTCTCTTCAATACTAACCAATTTCTTCTATGATATATCTCACAGGACGTCATAAAACCTTTTGGCATGGTTGTGTGCATGACAAAATGCCATTGAGTAAATGGGGACGCAAAGTGAAAGCCCATTTAGTGATGCTCAAGTCATGACGTCACATAAACAATGTTCAGCTGCCCTGGTTGGCTTTGCTTACAAGCTCAAGTAATAGCATCACATTTAGAATGTTCACTTGCCCTGCTTTGCTTTGATACAAAGCGCAATTCATGACATCACTGGTGTGGTTGGCTTTGATAACAAGCTCAAGTTCTAGAATCACATTTAGAATGTTCAGTTGCCCTGCTTTTCTTTGAAACAAAATTCAAATCATGACATCATATTTACAATGTGCAGATGCCCTATGTCTTTGCTAAAAATTCAAGTCAAGACATCGTATTTAGAATTTTTAGCTGCCATGAGTTTCTATCTATCTATCTATCTATCTATCTATCTATCTATCTATCTATCTATCTATCTATCTATCTATCTATCTATCTATCTATCTATCTATCTGTCTGTCTGTCTGTCTGTCTGTCTGTCTGTCTGATCTATCTCAATTAGTCAATTTAGTAGTGGATGCTCCACTCCACTCTATAACTTCAGTTGATGTTACAAAAGGCTTGTATCAACTCATGACTGCCCCGGTTGCCATTTTTTGATGGTTGATTGGGCTGAAGTCACATTAAGGATGCTATCAAGTTTCCTCAGCATCCTCTTCTCTAACACTGCCTACCTAGTTTCACAGTACTGTATTTGTAGACAGCGCTATTCTGAAATGCTCTGGGCAGTTTTTGATCCCTCTCTTCAATACTAACCAATTTCTTCTATGATATATCTCACAGGACGTCATAAAACCTTTTGGCATGGTTGTGTGCATGACAAAATGCCATTGAGTAAATGGGGACGCAAAGTGAAAGCCCATTTATGTGATGCTCAAGTCATGACGTCACATAAACAATGTTCAGCTGCCCTGGTTGGCTTTGCTTACAAGCTCAAGTAATAGCATCACATTTAGAATGTTCACTTGCCCTGCTTTGCTTTGATACAAAGCGCAATTCATGACATCACTGGTGTGGTTGGCTTTGATAACAAGCTCAAGTTCTAGAATCACATTTAGAATGTTCCGTTGCCCTGCTTTTCTTTGAAACAAAATTCAAATCATGACATCATATTTACAATGTGCAGATGCCCTATGTCTTTGCTAAAAATTCAAGTCAAGACATCGTATGTTAGAATTTTTAGCTGCCATGAGTTTTTCTATCTATCTATCTATCTATCTATCTCTATCTATCTATCTATCTATCTATCTATCTATCTATCTATCTATCTATCTATCTATCTATCTATCTGTCTGTCTGTCTGTCTGTCTGTCTGTCTGTCTGTCTATCTATCTCAATTAGTCAATTTAGTAGTGGATGCTCCACTCCACTCTATAACTTCAGTTGATGTTACAAAAGGCTTGTATCAACTCATGACTGCCCCGGTTGCCATTTTTTGATGGTTGATTGGGCTGAAGTCACATTAAGGATGCTATCAAGTTTCCTCAGCATCCTCTTCTCTAACACTGCCTACCTAGTTTCACAGTACTGTATTTGTAGACAGCGCTATTCTGAAATGCTCTGGGCAGTTTTTGATCCCTCTCTTCAATACTAACCAATTTCTTCTATGATATATCTCACAGGACGTCATAAAACCTTTTGGCATGGTTGTGTGCATGACAAAATGCCATTGAGTAAATGGGGACGCAAAGTGAAAGCCCATTTCAGTGATGCTCAAGTCATGACGTCACATAAACAATGTTCAGCTGCCCTGGTTGGCTTTGCTTACAAGCTCAAGTAATAGCATCACATTTAGAATGTTCACTTGCCCTGCTTTGCTTTGATACAAAGCGCAAGTCATGACATCACTGGTGTGGTTGGCTTTGATAACAAGCTCAAGTTCTAGAATCACATTTAGAATGTTCAGTTGCCCTGCTTTTCTTTGAAACAAAATTCAAATCATGACATCATATTTACAATGTGCAGATGCCCTATGTCTTTGCTAAAAATTCAAGTCAAGACATCGTATTTAGAATTTTTAGCTGCCATGAGTTTCTATCTATCTATCTATCTATCTATCTATCTATCTATCTATCTATCTATCTATCTATCTATCTGTCTGTCTGTCTGTCTGTCTGTCTGTCTATCTATCTCAATTAGTCAATTTAGTAGTGGATGCTCCACTCCACTCTATAACTTCAGTTGATGTTACAAAAGGCTTGTATCAACTCATGACTGCCCCGGTTGCCATTTTTTGATGGTTGATTGGGCTGAAGTCACATTAAGGATGCTATCAAGTTTCCTCAGCATCCTCTTCTCTAACACTGCCTACCTAGTTTCACAGTACTGTATTTGTAGACAGCGCTATTCTGAAATGCTCTGGGCAGTTTTTGATCCCTCTCTTCAATACTAACCAATTTCTTCTATGATATATCTCACAGGACGTCATAAAACCTTTTGGCATGGTTGTGTGCATGACAAAATGCCATTGAGTAAATGGGGACGCAAAGTGAAAGCCCATTTCAGTGATGCTCAAGTCATGACGTCACATAAACAATGTTCAGCTGCCCTGGTTGGCTTTGCTTACAAGCTCAAGTAATAGCATCACATTTAGAATGTTCACTTGCCCTGCTTTGCTTTGATACAAAGCGCAAGTCATGACATCACTGGTGTGGTTGGCTTTGATAACAAGCTCAAGTTCTAGAATCACATTTAGAATGTTCAGTTGCCCTGCTTTTCTTTGAAACAAAATTCAAATCATGACATCATATTTACAATGTGCAGATGCCCTATGTCTTTGCTAAAAATTCAAGTCAAGACATCGTAGTTAGAATTTTTAGCTGCCATGAGTTTCTATCTATCTATCTATCTATCTATCTATCTATCTATCTATCTATCTATCTATCTATCTATCTATCTATCTATCTATCTATCTATCTATCTATCTATCTATCTGTCTGTCTGTCTGTCTGTCTGTCTGTCTGTCTGTCTATCTATCTCAATTAGTCAATTTAGTAGTGGATGCTCCACTCCACTCTATAACTTCAGTTGATGTTACAAAAGGCTTGTATCAACTCATGACTGCCCCGGTTGCCATTTTTTGATGGTTGATTGGGCTGAAGTCACATTAAGGATGCTATCAAGTTTCCTCAGCATCCTCTTCTCTAACACTGCCTACCTAGTTTCACAGTACTGTATTTGTAGACAGCGCTATTCTGAAATGCTCTGGGCAGTTTTTGATCCCTCTCTTCAATACTAACCAATTTCTTCTATGATATATCTCACAGGACGTCATAAAACCTTTTGGCATGGTTGTGTGCATGACAAAATGCCATTGAGTAAATGGGGACGCAAAGTGAAAGCCCATTTAGTGATGCTCAAGTCATGACGTCACATAAACAATGTTCAGCTGCCCTGGTTGGCTTTGCTTACAAGCTTAAGTAATAGCATCACATTTAGAATGTTCACTTGCCCTGCTTTGCTTTGATACAAAGCGCAATTCATGACATCACTGGTGTGGTTGGCTTTGATAACAAGTTCAAGTTCTAGAATCACATTTAGAATGTTCCGTTGCCCTGCTTTTCTTTGAAACAAAATTCAAATCATGACATCATATTTACAATGTGCAGATGCCCTATGTCTTTGCTAAAAATTCAAGTCAAGAATCGTATTTAGAATTTTTAGCTGCCATGAGTTTTTTTTCTATCTATCTATCTATCTATCTATCTATCTATCTATCTATCTATCTATCTATCTATCTATCTATTTTTCTGTCTGTCTGTCTGTCTGTCTATCTCAATTAGTCAATTTAGTAGTGGATGCTCCACTCCACTCTATAACTTCAGTTGATGTTACAAAAGGCTTGTATCAACTCATGACTGCCCCGGTTGCCATTTTTTGATGGTTGATTGGGCTGAAGTCACATTAAGGATGCTATCAAGTTTCCTCAGCATCCTCTTCTCTAACACTGCCTACCTAGTTTCACAGTACTGTATTTGTAGACAGCGCTATTCTGAAATGCTCTGGGCAGTTTTTGATCCCTCTCTTCAATACTAACCAATTTCTTCTATGATATATCTCACAGGACTTCATAAAACCTTTTGGCATGGTTGTGTGCATGACAAAATGCCATTGAGTAAATGGGGACGCAAAGTGAAAGCCCATTTAGTGATGCTCAAGTCATGACGTCACATAAACAATGTTCAGCTGCCCGGTTGGCTTTGCTTACAAGCTAAGTAATAGCATCACATTTAGAATGTTCACTTGCCCTGCTTTGCTTTGATACAAAGCGCAATTCATGACATCACTG
>JARXKY010000252.1:0-11156 GCA_029853015.1 Chelidonichthys spinosus
AGCCTTCTCCCAGGCATGACTCTCGACACCGTTATCAACCGTCCTACGCGGACATTGTCCGTGATAATGACGTAACTGTACGGGAAGCTTCTCCCCGACGCCAGTATAGGCGGGAATTCCCCAGTCTCCGCCGTCCTTCTCCTGTACGAGACGCGGTTAGAACACGGGACGAATATTACCCGCCACGTATACAAGGCCGTACGCCCGTCTGGCGTGACTGCGACGAGGTCCAGCGTGACGACGTCCCCCGACGCACATCCCGGCGGGAATCCCCTGACCGACATCGTTCGCCACACAAACAGACTGTACCCATTAACCGGAACCGTTACTCGCAACGTCAACAACACCCGACCGTATGGATCGATGACGTGGCCACGCGCGTTGATGTCCCCCCACGGATGACCCGTAGGGACTCCCCAGACCGCCACCGTCCTTTCTACGTGTATGACACACATAACACGGCCCAACACCGGCCCGTTCATAGGAAACGCCCCCGGGATGATTATCCGGATCGTAACACAACTATGTACCGGAATGAACGCAACACACGTGACTTTATTCATCAACGACAATATCGTTATGATACAGTTAGAACTAATAACCCACAGAGGCGTGACCAACACCGTCCACAACATCGAGAGGAGGGAAACCTCAACAGACGGGATAAGCGGAAACCACAACGTAATCCACGTCAGGCCCCATCACGCGCAGACACCCACGCGGATAGACCTCTCTCCACAGACCTGGACTTTACAGTTAAGGTCCGTATCCTTCACAGGTTTATTAAAGCCGTACACCACCTTAAGAACGTCTCTGAACGGGATGCCCCCGTCACTATATCCCGCACGACAAAAAACCTTATTACGTGTATTAAACCATCAGCACCTACCGATGAGACCACTAAACGCATACAGGATAACGCTAAAAACTGGGAAAGTTCCACTTTAACTATCCTACGCGAACACTACCAAAGCGCGCTAGAAACGGAAATTGCGCAGTTTGTTTCTCTCTCTACTCTTGAGTACCAGGACCCCCTCCAGGTGGCGACCATCTGGGCCAGACGCAGCTTGGGCAACCGCCTCCTACCTGAAACCCTGCAAAGGGCTGAGACTATGCTGGCAGCGTTCCTGACGATCCACGAGACCGACACCACATCAGAGAGGACTGACGCCGACCAGCCCAGCATGGCCCAGACGGTGGGATCTGGGACCGCACAGGGACCTCCTCTACCACCTGCCATGAGGACGGCAGGACCGGGGACAGCAGGACCGGTGACCCCATACAGACCCCAACAGCCCTACAAAGACACTGCGGGACCTGATACTTCGCAGAGACCTCCTCAACCACCTAACAGAGATTCTACGGGACCAGCAACATCGCAGAGACCTTCTCAGCCACCCAACAGAGACACTGCGGGACCAGATACCTCCCAGAGACCTCCCCGACGTTCTCAACCGCCCAACAGAGACACTACGGGACCAGAGATCTTCCAGACATCTTCTCGACCTTCTCAGCCGCCCAACAGAGACACTGCGGGACCGGAGAACACACAGGGACCTCCTCTACGGTCCTCCAGTCTACCGATGGCCACACCCCCACGCCCGGGGACGCTACAGACGACACTACAAGTGCACGACCCACCCCATGTCGTCACAGACATTGTTCAGCCCGATGCGGCTACCCCAATACTACAAGGGGCCGCCTTGAAAGTTCAGCCGCCCAACAGAGACACTGCGGGACTGGAAAACACACAGGGACCTCCTCTGTGGCCCTCCAGTCTACCGATGGCCACACCCCCACACCCGGGGACGCTACAGACGACACTACAGATGCACGACCCACCCCACGTCGTCACAGACATTGTTCATCTCGATGCGGCTGTCCAGACACCACAGAGGGCCGCTTCGAAGGGAAAAGTCCCCCCTACGGGGCCCAACACAGTCTGGTCTGCTACCCCAGATGGAGGGGATATGACCACAGACTCATACACCAATGCACCGGTCAAGAAGGATGCAGTAGAGGAGAACTCAGAGTTTGATTGGCTGGACTCAGACTATATTGACATTTCCGAATCGGAACTTCAGTCTCCCTCCCCCTCTCCTCCTCCTTCTGCTCACAGACGATTGCGCAAGACCAAGGTCAAGACAACCCCCTTGGTTCCAAAGATTATATGGCTCACGGACACTCCAAAAGGACCTGATCCCTCTCCCTGTAGCAGCAGTACACACACACCCATCAACACTGCCAGGAAGTTACGTACCCGTTCACATTTAGCTTAGATTAAAAGCAACAGTCTTCCCCATAAGCCCACAAAATTAGGAGGGGATATTAAAGGATTCTGATAGAACCGAAACACTGTTTTGTGCACTCTTTTCTAGAGACCAGACATATTTGCAAAAATAAACACACACAGTAAACAACCCTTTTTTTATATTTATTTTTATAATAAAACAGTTTTTCACGATAACACTAAGACACAATACTGTATGGATATCGGGAACTGTTTGATATATGGTGTCTGCAATATGTCTGTGTAACCTAAAGCATTTTGCCTTAGGAGGACTGAAGGAGAGGTGGCCGCTGCCTCCGCTGCGACGAGGGATGGGTCGTCCTCGGGAGGAAAAGCTGTAGATGGACAGTGCATCGGACTCCGCCGCTGCTTTGCAGCGTCGGAGTCCACAAACCCTTTTCTCCCCCTAACCCTTACACTAACCCTAACACACTCACACTAACCCTCACACTCACACTAACCCTCACACTCACACTCACACTAACACTGACCCCTATCCCTCACCCTGACCTCTTACACTAACCCTAACAAGCAAAATTCAAACAAATTTAAAAACAATTCAATTGTTATTATATGTACCTATCGACTCCAAATGGCCTGAAACGTGCTCCTATGCATGTTGTGGAAGTAGGATTTTTCAAAAACACTTGCTCGTTTTTCACTCACTCCCTCCCATTGACTTGAATGGGAAACTTCAAACGCTTAGAACACTCACACTAACACTCACACTAACCCTCACACCACACTCACACTAACACTGACCCCTATCCCTCACCCTGACCTCTTACACTAACCCTAACACACTCACACTAACCCTCACACTCACACTAACCCTCACACTCACACTCACACTAACACTGACCCCTATCCCTCACCCTGACCTCTTACACTAACCCTAACAAGCAAAATTCAAACAAATTTAAAAACAATTCAATTGTTATTATATGTACCTATCGACTCCAAATGGCCTGAAACGTGCTCCTATGCATGTTGTGGAAGTAGGATTTTTCAAAAACACTTGCTCGTTTTTCACTCACCCCTCCCATTGACTTGAATGGGAAACTTCAAACGCTTAGAACACTACACTAACACTCACACTAACCCTCACACTCACACTCACACTAACACTGACCCCTATCCCTCACCCTGACCTCTTACACTAACCCTAACACACTCACACTAACCCTCACACTCACACTAACCCTCACACTCACACTCACACTAACACTGACCCCTATCCCCACCCTGACCTCTTACACTAACCCTAACAAGCAAAATTCAAACAAATTTAAAAACAATTCAATTGTTATTATATGTACCTATCGACTCCAAATGGCCTGAAACGTGCTCCTATGCATGTTGTGGAAGTAGGATTTTTCAAAAACACTTGCTCGTTTTTCACTCACTCCCATTGACTTGAATGGGAAACTTCAAACGCTTAGAACTCGGGAAGCGTAGGTCGTAGAAACTTGCAAACAAGATCCGCCCCATGGTTTGGAGGGCGCTGAACACACCTGTCTTGGTCCCGATCTCTAGGACCTACGCTTCCCGAGATACAGAAAACGGAACCGTAAGTGACGTCATCTCCGGAACGCAAGCTCGTAGAGAGTCGAGGGTGGTACCGTTAGAAAGCCCACCCCGTAAAATGGGGGGGTAGGTCTTGGTTTCAAGTCTCTACGACCTACGGTTCCCAAGATACAGATAAACATTCCACACAAAAGGAAAATCCACTTCCGGGTCGAAAGTTACGCGAGCAGGTGGCATTTATCATCCACTCGCCACGTGGCAGGACAGAAGCGTGCTCTGGCACCGAGTTTGGACAAGGAGGGGGGTCGGGCAGGATGCTACGATGCAGGACGAAGAGGTAAGAGTCTATTTTCTGTTATTTTCGGGGGAAAAAAAAAAAAAAAAAAAGCGAGTGTGTTTTTCGTTTGCGAGTAGATCTTTAAACGCTCATATCTCCTCACGGAATGTGCTAGAGACACGGGTGAATGCATTCTATGTTAGGCTCGTCGAGACGCGTCGATGGATACCACCCACGGGCCGCTACGTCCGAAAACACCCCCGCGAAGGTTTTTATTTAATAACTTCCGATGGCAGTGGCCTACACACACGGGCTTTACACTTTCGTTTTCCTCTCGTCGAGACCCGTCGATTGACACCAGGCACGACTTCCTGCGTCAAAGGGGGGGCCGAGTTATGGCCGAAAAACCACCCAGACCCCATGGCGGATCCGTCCGTGCAGGACTCGGCCGTAACTCGCCAAGGGAAGGTCACACACTGTCAGACCCGACGTCTTTCCCACATAATTCGACCACGCTGAACACGCTGGTGTGGGGCCCGTGTTTCTCAGACGTACCGTTCTCGAAAAACCACCCGCGAATAGGTTTTTATTTAATAACTTCCGATGGCAGTGGCCTACACACACGGGCTTTACACTTTCGTTTTCCTCTCGTCGAGACCCGTCGATTGACACCAGGCACGACTTCCTGCGTCAAAGGGGGGGCCGAGTTATGGCCGAAAAACCACCCAGACCCCATGGCGGATCCGGTCCGTGCAGGACTCGGCCGTAACTCGCCAAGGGAAGGTCACACACTGTCAGACCCGACGTCTTTCCCACATAATTCGACCACGCTGAACACGCTGGTGTGGGGCCCGTGTTTCTCAGACGTACCGTTCTCGAAAAACCACCCGCGAATAGGTTTTTATTTAATAACTTCCGATGGCAGTGGCCTACACACACGGGCTTTACACTTTCGTTTTCCTCTCGTCGAGACCCGTCGATTGACACCAGGCACGACTTCCTGCGTCAAAGGGGGCCGAGTTATGGCCGAAAAACCACCCAGACCCCTTGGCGGATCCGGTCCGTGCAGGACTCGGCCGTAACTCGCCAAGGGAAGGTCGCACACTGTCAACCCGACGTCTATCCCACATAATTCGACCACGCTGAACACGCTGGTGTGGGGCCCGTGTTTCTCAGACGTACCGTTCTCGAAAAACCACCCGCGAATAGGTTTTTATTTAATAACTTCCGATGGCAGTGGTCTACAGACACGGGCTTTGCACCGTCGTTTTCCTCTCGTCGAGACCCGTCGATTGATACCAGGCACGACTTCCTGCGTCAAAGGGGGGCCGAGTTATGGCCGAAAAACCACCCAGACCCCTTGGCGGATCCGGTCCGTGCAGGACTCGGCCGTAACTCGCCAAGGGAAGGTCGCACACTGTCGGACCCGGCGTCTTTCCCACATAATTCGACCACGCTGAACACGCTGGTGTGGGGCCCGTGTTTCTCAGACCTACCGTTCTCGGGATACAGCCGATTTCGACCTTCTTTTCGAGGCCCCGCCCCCTTATCTTGAGAAAGTGCCGTCGGACGTGGTATCGTTGGAAAGCTTAGGTCCTCAGCTATCCACACACGTTGGTTTCATCAGTCTAGCACCTTGCTGTCCAAAGTTAGGAACTTATCATCCCTTGATTCACTCCTTTTCTCATCACACAACATGAGCGACATCTCGCGATATCTCGCCAACGCTACATGCCACGGGCATGGTTCAGGCATCTTTGGATTCCTCTTGACCAGACCTACGCGGGGACACCCAACATGAGGCTCGCGGGACCTTCCGGGCCCACTTCCGGTACGCGTTTCCAAGGTAAGGAAATGGCCTGATTCGTGCTCCTGAGTGCTTTCTGGGATAATGTCGCCTTTCCATGCAACGAAAAAACACTTGGGGACTTTTCAAGGACCACATCCATTTAACATGGGAGTCTATGGGGGAGCGACATCTCGCGATATCTCGCCAACGGTAAGTCCCACAGGGATGGTTCAGGCATCTTTGGATTCCTCTCGACCAGACCTTCACGGGGATACCCAACATGGGGCTCGCGGACCCTCCCCGGGCCGAGATACGCCCACTTCCGGTCCGCGTTTTCCAAGAAAATAAAATTGCCTCATTTGTGCTCCTAAGTGGTTTCTGGGATGTCGCCTTTCCATACAACGACAAAACACTTGGGAGTTTCTCCCACGACATCCATTTAACATGGGAGTCTATGGGGAGAGACATCTCGCGTTATCTCGCCAACGGTAAGTCCCACGGGGATGGTTCAGGCATCTATGGATTCGTCTCGTCCAGACCGTCACGTGGACACCACCCACTTCCGGGTAGCTACTTCCGGTCGCGAGCTAGGGGCACCCAAAGTCCGATTTTTCAACTGACTCCCAAATGATAGAAAATTGCCAGATTGATGCTCATTTCTCATTCTAAGCCCTCTACGACCTTGCTAGCGGCCCTATTTGCATATGTCGCCGCGACATACCCTTTTTCAGCTCTATACCCTAACCCTAACCCTAACCCTAACCCTAACCCTAACCCATGGTTGCTAAAATTGTTGACACGCTAAAAAAGACTAAATTCATTAATTCGAAACAGAGACAATATTTAATCGGGAACTTACAACCAAGAGAAAGGAGATTCTATATTCTACCTAAAATTCATAAAAGTCCGGAAAAATGGACAATTCCATATGAAATTCCCCCGGGAAGACCGATAGTTTCGGATTGTGGTAGCGAGACGTATTTCACGGCCGAATTCCTGGACTATTATTTAAATCCCTTGTCTACCAAACACCCTGCCTATGTCAGAGACACATATCATTTCATTGAACTAGTCAAAAATATAAGGATTCCGTCAGACTACTATTTTTTCTCCATGGACGTGGAAAGTCTTTATACCAACATTCCAATTGAAGCTGGCATTCAATGTGTGAAAAATATATTCGAGAAATACCCTGACCCAAAGCGGCCCGACGCAGAACTCTTGAAACTTTTAGAGATTAATCTAACCCGAAATGATTTTATGTTTAACAACAAATATTATTTACAGATCAAAGGGACGGCTATGGGCAAGAAGTTTGCCCCGGCCTATGCCAACATTTTCATGGCCGACTGGGAGGAAAAAGCGTTTTTGAAATGTAAACAGAAACCAGCATTTTATTTACGGTATTTAGATGACATATGGGGAATCTGGACGGGATCCAAAGACGAATTTGAGGAGTTTGTGGAGGCCTTAAATTCCCATGATCCATCGATAAGACTCAAAACAGAACTGGACAAACAATCAATTAATTTTTTAGACACTACAGTTTTCAAAGGACAAGATTTCTTAACTAATTCCAAATTGGATATTAAAGTCTACTTTAAAGGTACAGACACACATGCGTTATTGCATAAAAAAAGTTTTCACCCAACGCATACCTTCAAAGGGATAGTAAAGTCACAAATCCTTAGGTTTAAACGTATTTGTACACGTGACGAGCATTTCAGAAAAGCAGTGAGAGTGTTGTTCAGGGCCTTACGAAAACGAGGCTACTCTAGACCCTTTTTGAGGCGCTGTTTTAAGACCTTTCCAATCAGCAAGGAAAGGGATCATGGAAATTTAATTCCTCTCATTACGACTTTTTCTTCGCCAAGTAAGGTGATTAACAGAAAACTTAAGACTAACTTTGAGGAGGTCCTTGGACCTGGAGAAACAATTCCGAACTCAACAGTTATATCGGCTTACAGAAGGAACAAAAATTTAAACGACCTTCTTGTTCGAGCCAAGCTACCGTCTTTGGCGGTAGAAAAGACACAGAAGTTAGACGCACAGTTCTCGAGATTGAAGTTCATAAAAAATAATAGAGAAAAGACTTTGATTAAAATCGAACAAGGTTTTAGTCCAAGAACAAAAAATTGTGTTTATGTCATTTATTGTGTTAAATGTGGTGTCAAGTACGTTGGAGAAACGAAAAACACCTTGTCCACACGTATTGTTCAACACAGGTATAACATTACCAACAAAAAAGAAGTGGACACGCCTTTGGTTAGACATTTTTTGGATCATGGCTTAGCATCCGTACGAATGGCTGGTCTTCAAAAGGACATTAACTGGACGGATTGGGAACGGAAAAAGAGGGAAAGGCATTGGATCTTCATGTTGGGTACTAGGGAACCTTTTGGGTTGAATGTCAAATACAAATGACGACAGCCCTAAACCTAGCCCCTACCCAACACCGGGCCCTAACCCTAACTATACTTTTTGCCCTATTCCTAACCCTAAACTCTTGTCCTAACCCTAACGTTACCCTTGGTTAAACCTAATCTTAGCCCTTCTACTAATTCTATTACAACCCTAATCTATGACAACCCTAAATCTAACCTTGACCTGACCTTTACTCTAACCCTAACCACTATAACCCTTGCCTAAACCTAATTATTATAACCTTGCCTAAACCTAACCTTAGCCCTTCTACTAATTCTATTACAACCCTAATCTATGACAACCCTAAATCTAACCTTGACCTGACCTTTACTCTAACCCTAACCACTATAACCCTTGCCTAAACCTAATTATTATAACCTTGCCTAAACCTAACCTTAGCCCTTCTACTAATTCTATTACAACCCTAATCTATGACAACCCTAAATCTAACCTTGACCTGACCTTTACTCTAACCCTAACCACTATAACCCTTGCCTAAACCTAATTCTAACTCCTAAAATAATTTTAACCCAAACCCTAACTATAGTCCTGACCCTAATTGGTTTCATCACTATGGGATAATTTTAATTTAATTTAAAATACATTAAAAACTTCATTATCTATATATTTGGCATTTTTACGGTTAAAAAATCTAATTCGGCAATGATGGGGTTAAAAATCTAATTTAAAATACATTAAAAACTTCATTATCTATATTTGGCATTTTTAGGGTTAAAAAATCTAATTCGGCAGTGATGGGGTTAAAAATCTAATTTAAAATACATTAAAAACTTCATTATCTATATATTTGGCATTTTTACGGTTAAAAAAATCTAATTCGGCAGTGATGGGGTTAAAAATCAAATTTAAAATACATTAAAAACTTCATTATCTATATATTTGGCATTTTTACGGTTAAAAAATCTAATTCGGCAATGATGGGGTTAAAAATCTAATTTAAAATACATTAAAAACTTAATTTTCTATATTTGGCATTTTTAGTTTATAAAAAAATCTAATTCGGCAATGATGGGGTTAAAAACAGTTAAAAACAGTTAAAAAGGGTTAATTAATTCATAAATATATAATCACAAAAAAATAATTAATTCATAAATATATAATTTCAATAGAGTATATACATAGAAACATGGGCAAATGCAATTGGCAATACAATTCATATGGAAGGGACGGAACTAAAAGGATGGGCGAAATTTCGAACGGAGACGGAGGGATCAAAAGGAGGAGCCTCATAGGAGAGCTCATTCCAGCCTTGACCAGCGACAGATGCAGTCCTCATTCAGCAGACTCTCTGACAAGCTAGCCAACGCAGTTTTCAGTGTGCCATTACCTGAAGAAGACCTTCTTAGGTCGAAACGTCGTATTTTTTCTTTGGCACACCTTCCTTAGTTATTTATTATCGAAAACAACTTGATTTCATTTAAAAAACAATTTTATTTCATTGAAAACACTTTTATTTCATAAACATCAACAACAATTTAAGAACTTTTTATTTTCAACAGCTTCCTTTTTGTGGAGGAAGACACCGTATTTTTTCTTTGGCTCACTTACCTTAGTTATTTAGTAAAAACAATTTGATTTTATGTAAAAACAATTTTATTTCATTGAAAACAATTTTATTTCATAAATATCAACAATAATTCAAGAACCTTTTATTTTTCAACAGCTTCCTTTTTGTGGAGGAAGACTTTTTCAGTTTCTCTTTATTAAAAACGATAAAAACAACAACAAAAAAATTTAAAAATAAATTAATACTTAAAAAAATTGAAAAGAGATGGAGGATTGGACCGAGGTGCGGTACGGCCGTAGGCGCCGTCGCCCTCGCCAGCCCCCCTGGGACCAGGGCTATGGACGGTCTGAAGGGTGGAAGGACCGAGCACCCACCTTCTCCAACCGGAGGGGGTTTCAGGACCCCTACTCCAACCGGAGGGGGTATCAAGACCCCTACCCTAACCCTAACCCTAACCCTAACCCTAACCCTAACCCTAACCCTAATTCGATTTAATAGGATTTGTACACAGAATACGGACTTCATGGAAGCTGTCAAAATTCTTTTTGGATCCCTGAGGAAGAGAGGTTATTCTAGACCTTTTTTGAGGCGATGTCTTAGGACATTTCAGACTCAGACCTTAAGAGAGGAAAAGGATTTTATTCCATTGGTTGTAACTTTTTCTTCAGTGAGTTCTAATCTCAATCATAGACTAAAAAACAATTTCCAAACGATCATAGAATCCCAAGGGTTGTTAAAAGATTTTAAGGTCATCACGGCCTACAGGAGAAATAAAAATCTTCAGGATCTTTTGGTCAGGGCCAAGCTTCCGGCCTTACAGCAGTCAAAGAGGAAGAATGTATTTGACCCGAACTTTGTGAGGTTAAAATATGTACACAATAAGGTCAATAAGACCATTTTCTCGATTTCCCAGACCTTTGACCTGCGGAGTTCAAATTGTGTTTATATCATTTTTTGTTCAAGATGTGGGAAGCAATATGTTGGAGAAACCAGGAACTCAATTGCTACGAGGATGACACAACATAAATATAACATTAATAATAAGAAGGAAACACATACACTTTTAGTTAAACATTTTATTTCGCATGGCTGGCGGTGTGTCAGAGTCGCAGGAATCCAGAGCAACACATCGTGGACGGACTGGGAGCGGAAAAAGATGGAGCGCAAGTGGATATATTGGCTATCGACACGTGAGCCTTCTGGATTGAACATGGAGTACAATTGGGCAAATGTACCGGTTTAAAACCCCTTAATTTAATTTGTTTTCTGACCTTGACCTTAGTAAATTGATACCTAAACCCAACCCACTAATTTGAATACC
>JARXKY010000253.1:0-10000 GCA_029853015.1 Chelidonichthys spinosus
GCCAAGAAATGGAGGACGTGTGTGCTGATGATGACAAGTTCCTACCAAAGCCTCCCAGGACAAAATGATGACAATTTGGTCAGTGACAAGCACAATACTGGACTATATTGACCAAACTGATGCAGTGAGCCCTAATAACTGCATGCAGCAGGAAGATAATCCCGCATTTTGGCAATATCCGCATGTTTGCTTGTTCTGCCATGAAAAACCAAGCGCTGGATTTTGGAAAAGTTATACATTATTGAAAAATGGCTACGCGACCCAAACGTTACCGGGAAATTAATCAGGTCCTGTTTCATGTTTGTAATGATTAATCAAATGATCCTGGGGGGGGGGGGGGAACTGGATGGGACATGGGGGTAAAGAATGAGATGAAATACAATGCCCCTGTGGGAGAGCAGCAGCACCCTCTGCTGTTTGTCAAGGGAAATGGAAAAAAGCTTACAGCACCTGGTATTCCCAGGCAGTCTCCCATCCAAGTACTGAGCAGGCCCAACCCTGCTTAGCTTCCGAGATCAGACGAGATCGGGCGTGTTGTGGGTATGGCCGTAAGCCAAAGAGCAGGCAGAGAAAGGCCGTTTATAGATGTCCATCGCCTTTTGCCAAGAAATGGAGGACGTGTGTGCTGATGAGACAAGTTTCCCACCAAAGCCTCCCAGGACAAAATGATGACAATTTTGTCAGTGACAAGCACAATAGCTGAACTATATTGACCAAACTGATGCAGTGAGCCCTGCTAAACTGCATGCTGCAGGAAGATAATCCCACTTTTTGGCAATAACCGCATGTTTGCTTGTTCTGCCATGAAAAACCAATCGCTGGATTTTGGAAAAGTTATACATTATCGAAAAATGGCTACGCGCCCCAAACGTTACCGGAAATTAATCAGGTCCTGTTCATGTTTGTAATGATTAATCAAATGATCCTGGGGGGGAACTGGATGGGACTGGGGGGTAAAGAATGAGATGAAATACAATGCCCCTGTGGGAGGAGCAGCACACCCTCTGCTGTTTGTCAAGGGAAATGGAAAAAAGCTTACAGCACCTGGTATTCCCAGGCGTCTCCCATCCAAGTACTGACCAGCCCGACCCTGCTTAGCTTCCGAGGTCAGACGAGATCGGGCGTGTTTTTTTTTTTTTGTCTTTTATTATGAAAAATATTTATTTTGAAAAAAAAACATTTTAGATTTCATTATCACACTTTACAGAATGTTTTCCACACTGTGAGATATTGACATGAAAATAAACAAACATAGTATATACAGTTTTAGTGCTTTTGGAAAACCACACATTTTTTGAAGCTATCTTACCAGTTCCATTCAATTCCTCTCCTTTGTATGTGAATAGACTGTTGTTTTGAGTGAATAGCATAGTCAGTTTTACATTTCTTTGCATGATTCTAATCTGAAATTGGGTTTGTATAATATTTTTAAAATCGCCCAAACAGGTTTATATTGTTTTCATAGTGTGCTATATTCCGTCTGAGTTTTATTGCACATTTTGCATGACTTATGAGGAGTCTACAAAGTTCTTTATTTTTGACTGTGCTTTTCTCCCAGTGCCCAAAAAGGAAAAAAACCTTCCCAGGAGTCTGTGTTATCCCCCCTTCAGCCCCAGTTTCTCAGTTAAACAAGATTTAAACTTTTCAAAAAAAACATTGAGTTTTGTACATTTTATATACATTGCATCACATCTTCATCTCTTGCCCACAAAACATCACACTCTCTGCCGACTCCCCTGTCCAACTGATGCAGGATCACATTTGTAAAGATTTTATTGTGCCTTAATTTGAAATCATGATCTTCTGCCTCTATACTGTTACCCTTTAATTTCCATTTCTCTCCCAGATTTTGTTTTCGTCCAGCTTGGGAAATAGTTTGCACCAGTGGGACAGGGAAGCCGGCTTTTGAGCAGCTTTCATCCTGAAAAACTGTACGTTTCTTTGCATTTTATACCATATAAAAATCTTTTAAAATTTCCCCATGAGATACTTTTAAATCTGGAAACTTTCTTTCTCTTTTTTGATTAGTGTTCGTTATTATGAGCAGTTTCCAAGTTTCTGGGATACTTTGCTTAATAGTTTGGTAATAATTTGATAATACTGTATATTTTATATTTTCATCTAATTCTCTTATGTTATCATAAATTACGTGATTCGGCAGAAAGCTGGGTATTACTTCGTACATGATATCTTTTATTTGTCTAAATTTTGCCTTCAACATGTTCTTGTTATATAGCATCCTGTCTCCTTTTTTGATATATTTATTAAGGAAAATTGGCAGCTCCTTCACTGCACTTAGCGAGAGAGTCGTGTATTGTATTTGATCCAAAACCTCCGCTTGAGCGGATAGAACTTCCCTATAAAAAAGCGGGATTCCTGCCGTCATTGATTGTCCTAGTTTTCATTAATAATACATAATCACCACTATTCATTACTTTATTTAGAAAAAAACCCATTATACATTTCCAATCAAAGTTGGTATCACTATATAAATATTTTTGGATATGTTTTTATTCTAAAAGCTTTTTTCTGCTCTCTATATCAATCAGTTGCAAACCCCCCCTGTATATTTATTTATTAATGTTTTCCTGGCGATCTTCCCCACTTTCGCTCCCCATATGAAACAGGTTATTATTTCATTCAAACTTTTCACTACCCACGAGGGTAGGTCTATTACTGCCAGAGCGTAATTAATTTTGAAATTATTAGATTATTTAGACCACCACCTTCCCATTTAGTTTTAGGTCCTTCCCCTTCCACCAATTTAGTGTTCCCTCTATCTTTTTTAATATACCCGTCCATGTTTCGTCTCTTGCGTTTAAGCCATTTAAACCTATGTTTATACCTAAAATTTTTATATATCTTGCTTGGATTTTAAGAGGTAATTCATCTTGCAGAGACGCATCCATATTGATAAACATGATTTCCGATTTTTGCAGATTTATTCTTGAGCCTGACGCTCTACCGTAATTATTTATTATTTCCATTACTCTCTTTACACTCTCTTTATCCCTTAACAGCAAAGTTGTATCATCCGCAAATTGCTGAATTAAACACGTCCCTCCCCCAGGCAGTTCAATTCCTCTGACATTTGTATCATGTTTTCAAAAGTACACTTAAAGGCTCGACGACAATGGAATATAAGATGGATGACATTGGACATCCCTGTCTCACTGATCTTTCCAGCTTAAATTCATCAGTTAACATCCCATTTATTTTAACCTTACCTGTTGCTTTGCTATATAATGATTTCAACCATTTCATGATGTTTTCTCCAAATCCCATCTTTTCTAATATTCTGAACATGAACTTATGTTCCACTCTGTCAAAAGCCTTATTAAAATCTAAAGATAATAATATTCCTTTTTTGTTGTGTTAATTTCATGTATTCCACCGTGTCTCTGATTGAGCCTATTATGTCTTGTGCTTCCCTTCCCGGTATGCTGTAGGCTTGTGTTGGTGCTATTATTGAATGTATGACCTGTTTTGTTCTGTTTGCAATGATTTTCATTAGAATTTTGTAGTCGGTGTTCAGCAGCGTTATTGGCCTGTAGTTTGCCAGATCATTTCTGTCTCCCTTTTTAAAAATTAAAGTGATTACCCCTGCAGTCATGGAGTCTGACACAATTTCTTCACACACAATCTCTTCGTACACACACAAAAGTATCGGCTTCAGTACACCCAAAAAAACCTTATAGAAGTTTGCCGTCAGCCCATCGCTCCCCGGGCTTTTGTTAGGGGCTAGCTGTTTTATTGCAGTTTCTATTTCTTCTTCACTTATTTTTTGATCACAAAGGATTTTGTCACTTTCTGTTAATTTGGTTGTTATTTCTGAGAGCATATCATTTGTTATGTCCTCATCTGACCCTTCTGATTTAAAAAGATCCTGATAGAATGAATATACTCTCTCGATGATCTCTGCCAGGTCTGATGTTTCTTTCCCTTGTTCATCTTTATTTTCTTTATGTAACACTGGTCTTGTTTTCTTTTTCTCAAGGCTTAAAAAAAACTTTGTGCTTCTTTCCCCCTCCACTGCATACTGCGCTCTACTGCGCATTATAGCTCCATCACATTTCTTTTTTTCTATATTTTTTAGGTCAGCATACAGAGCTCCCAACCTCCCTTCATCCATGCTATCTTGCATTTCTAGCTGCTCAATTTCATTTTTTATGTGTTTTTCCTTTTGGTTCTCTTTGAAATGTAGTTTTTTAGCAAAATGGATGCTTTTCTTTTTTATTTGAATTTTCAAATGTTCCCACTCTTTAACAGCAGCATTTTTTAAGGCAGGTTGTGAGCTCGTAGCTTTAATTGTATTTAGGATACATTTCTTATAATTTTCATTTTCCAGCAATTTGGCATTAAGATGCCATAGCCCCCCCCCTTTCCTTCTTCCCTCCTCCCCCAAATTAACTAACAGAAAAGCATGATCACTTAAATGAGTGAAATTATAGCGCGCAGTGTTTAAATCCCCCAGAAACTGCTGTTTAATCAAACAAAAATCAATTCTGCTCCTACGCAAGGAGCTCCTGACAGTTTGCTGTCTTGAGTATCCTCTTGCTGTGGGATTTTCATTCCTCCATAAATCACACAGGTTATTCTCTAATAAAAAGTCTCTTAGTTTTGTCCTCGAGGCATCTGTTTTGAAGACTTCAGCCTCATTAGTATCTAGCATACACATTTTAACATTGAAGTCACCCATAATGATGTCACACGTGGAGCCAAAATGTTGCATTCTTCTGAAAAAATCAGCCCGTTCATTTTCCACGTTAGGAGCATAAATGTTCATCAGTTCGAAAGTCCTGTTTGCCACAGTGAATTTAATTTTTAACCCACCTCCCTTCTGTGTCCCCATTTATCCTGTGGCATTTATATCACAGTTTTTATTAATTAATATGCTCACTCCTCTCGCTCTATTTGTTCCGTGGCTTGAGAAAACATGTCCATGCCACATTTTCTCCACTTGTCTTTCCATTTCCCTCATCCCAGTGAGTCTCTTGCAGACAAATGATGTCTGCTTTGCACAGCATCATAAGTTTTTCAAGCTTTACAATGTTCCTGAGACCATTAGCATTGAAGGATGCCAGTACCACAGTCATTTTAAATGTGAAAGAGTCATAGTTCCTCTGTTCTTAGTCTACATCTTTCATTTCCCATTATCTTTTTTGTTTCCCTCCCCTCTCGTCCCTCTCTGAGGCAGCGCTTCATTCAACTTACCCCCCCGGTCTCTATCACGGCGGCTGCTCCAGCTGCGTCCCCGTGCGCCATCGCCGTCTTCTGTGCGCGCGTCCCTCCTCCGTTTTCCCGTTCCTCTTCCTTTCCTTAAATTGTAGGCTTGCACAGCAGCCTTCTCCGCGTGTGTCCCTTCTCCGCCGTCCTCCTCTTCGTCACCGATGTCCTCCCTCTTCTTCCTCCTCCTCCTCGCCGTCCTCTCCGCTCGTCTCCTCCGCGCGTAAAAGATCCGCTCCTCCGGCGCCGTCCTCCTCCATGCGCTCCTCCTCTCCTTCCTGTCCAACGTCTCCCCTCCTCTCGTGCTCTCCTCCGTCCTGTCCAAGCACTCTCTGGCATAATGTCCTTGCTTTTTGCACCTGTAACAGTAGAACTCTGGACAGTCTCTGAGATGTGTCCGGGCTGCAAACACAGCCGACACACTCTGACCTGTTGGTCATGCAGCACCCTAAAAAATTCCTGCCCCTCCAGCGTCTCGAACTTTGTGCTGTAGGGCAGGGATGATATGCTGTCCGGGAACATCACTTTAAGGAACCGCGTCCCGTCATATATCTCGGTCCCGTCCACTTTCTCCGCCTGATGCCCGACGCCGTTCCACTCCCCACGCGTGCAGCTTCTGTTTGATCTGCTCGTCCTTATGTAGAGTGGCAGATTGAGGAACGAGACGACTCTGGTGTTCTTCACCACTTCTGTGGCGACGATCCTGTTGTTTTTTTATTTTAAAGCCATCTAAAAGCCTCTCTTTCCCCTTTCTGTTGCTCATGGTGAGCTCCCAGCGTCTGCCGGTCTTGGCTCTGCAGCCCAGCACTCTGCCACACGTCAGCTGCACCGCCTTTAATAAATCCATCATGGGAATGTTATCCTCACCATCTATCTCTACATTCACCACCAGTCTTTGTCCACGGATGATCAGCGTCCTCCTCCGCAGCGCTCCTCTCGGCTCTGCCGTCTTTACGCACGGCTGTTGTTTTCTGGCGGCTTCTCTCCTCCTCCCGTCCTCCGCATCGCTGCGCTCCCGTCTCCCCCATTCCTCCCTGCCTTGGCGCGTCCCCTCTCTCTCGTCCTTCCAGACCACCGTCTCTCCGTGCCACCGCTGCAGCGCGCGTCCTCTCCTCCTCCTCCTCTCGTCCATCACGTCGCCTCGTCCCAGCCGTTCCCGTCTCTCCTTCCCGTGCCACGTCATCTCTGCCTCGGCTCTCCGCTCCACCGTCTCTCCGTGCAGCCGGTGTTGCTACCCGGTCTCTCTTCCTCCACCTGTCCTCCGCGTCGCTGTGCTGCTGTCATCCTTCTTCCTTCTCCCCTCGCCACATCAGCTCCGTCCTCATCTCCGTCATCGCCACTCCTCTCAGTCCTCGCCAATCTCTTCCCTTTCCCCCCCCCCTCGAGATCGACTGCGATCTCCCTCTCCGTCATTCTGTCCTTTGCCACGTCACCTGCAATCTCCGCCATGACGCCACTTAATTGCACCTCCGCTGTATGCGCCAGCTCCCCCCTCTCTCCCTCCTTCCTCCGTTTTGAGCGAGGCAGACTGTCCCCCTGGCAGCAAAAGCTGCTGGGGGAAGAGAAAACTTCTCCTCCAACTCCTTTTTTCCGTTCTACTCTTCTCTCTGTCCGACACTCTCTCCGCTCTCATTCACTGCAAAAAACTACAAACCGGGGAAGCCGGATACCACGTGACCAACAGGGCGTGTTGTGGGTGGTATGGCCGTAAGCCAAAGGAGCAGGCAGAGAAAGGCCGTTTATAGATGTCCATCGCCTTTTGCCAAGAAATAGAGGACGTGTGTGCTGATGATGACAAGTTCCCACCAAAGCCTCCCAGGACAAAATGATGACAATTTGGTCAGTGACAAGCACAATAGCTGGACTATATTGACCAAACTGATGCAGTGAGCCCTAATAAACTGCATGCAGCAGGAAGATAATCCCGCTTTTTGGCAATATCCGCATGTTTGCTTGTTCTGCCATGAAAACCAAGCGCTGGATTTTGGGAAAAGTTATACATTATCGAAAAATGGCTACGCGACCCAAACTTTACCGGGAAATTAATCAGGTCCTGTCCATGTTTTGTAATGATTAATCAAATGATCCTGGGGGGGGGGGGAACTGGATGGGACTGAGGGTAAAGAATGAGATGAAATCCAATGCCCCCTGGGAGGAGCAGCAGCACCCTCTGCTGTTTGTCAAGGGAAATGGAAAAAAAGCTTACAGCACCTGGTATTCCCAGGCGGTCTCCCATCCAAGTACTGACGAGGCCCAACCCTGCTTAGCTTCCGAGATCAGACGAGATCGGCGTGTTGTGGGTGGTATGGCCGTAAGCCAAAGGAGCAGGCAGAGAAAGGCCGTTTATAGATGTCCATCGCCTTTTGCCAAGAAAATGGAGGACGTGTGTGCTGATGATGACAAGTTCCCACCAAAGCCTCCCAGGACAAAATGATGAACAATTTGGTCAGTGACAAGCACAATAGCTGGACTATATTGACCAAACTGATGCAGTGAGCCCTAATAAACTGCATGCAGCAGGAAGATAATCCCGCTTTTTGGCAATATCCGCATGTTTTGCTTGTTCTGCCATGAAAACCAATCGCTGGATTTTGGAAAAGTTATACATTATCGAAAAATGGCTACGCGCCCCAAAACGTTACCGGAAATTAATCAGGTCCTGTTCATGTTTGTAATGATTAATCAAATGATCCTGGGGGGGGGAACTGGATGGGACTGGGGGGTAAAGAATGAGATGAAATACAATGCCCCTGTGGGAGGAGCAGCAGCCCCTCTGCTGTTTGTCAAGGGAAATGGAAAAAAAGCTTACAGCACCTGGTATCCCCAGGCGGTCTCCCATCCAAGTACTGACCAGCCCAACCCTGCTTAGCTTCCGAGATCAGACGAGATCGGGCGTGTTGTGGGTGGTATGGCCGTAAGCCAAAGGAGCAGGCAGAGAAAGGCCGTTTATAGATGTCCATCGCCTTTTGCCAAGAAATGGAGGACGTGTGTGCTGATGATGACAAGTTCCTACCAAAGCCTCCCAGGACAAAATGATGACAATTTGGTCAGTGACAAGCACAATAGCTCGACTATATTGACCAAACTGATGCAGTGAGCCCTAATAAACTGCATGCAGCAGGAAGATAATCCCGCTCTTTGGCAATATCCGCATGTTTGCTTGTTCTGCCATGAAAACCAAGCGCTGGATTTTGGAAAAGTTATACATTATCGAAAAATGGCTACGCGCCCCAAACGTTACCGGGAAATTAATCAGGTCCTGTTCATGTTTGTAATGATTAATCAAATGATCCTGGGGGGGGGGAACTGGATGGGACTGGGGGGTAAAGAATGAGATGAAATACAATGCCCCTGTGGGAGGAGCAGCAGCACCCTCTGCTGTTTGTCAAGGGAAATGGAAAAAAGCTTACAGCACCTGGTATTCCCAGGCGGTCTCCCCATCCAAGTACTGACCAGCCCAACCCAGCTTAGCTTCCGAGATCAGACGAGATCGGCATGTTGTGGGTGGTATGGCCGTAAGCCAAAGGAGCAGGCAAGAAAGGCCGTTTATAGATGTCCATCGCCTTTTGCCAAGAAATGGAGGACGTGTGTGCTGATGATGACAAGTTCCTACCAAAGCCTCCCAGGACAAAAATGATGACAATTTGGTCAGTGACAAGCACAATAGCTGGACTATATTGACCAAACTGATGCAGTGAGCCCTAATAAACTGCATGCAGCAGGAAGATAAATCCGCTTTTTGGCAATATCCGCATGTTTGCTTGTTCTGCCATGAAAACCAATCGCTGGATTTTTGGAAAAGTTATACATTATCGAAAAATGGCTATGCGCCCCAAACGTTACCGGGAAATTAATCAGGTCCTGTTCATGTTTGTAATGATTAATCAAATGATCCTGGGGGGGGAACTGGATGGGACTGGGGGGTAAAGAATGAGATGAAATACAATGCCCCTGTGGGAGGAGCAGCAGCACCCTTTGCTGTTTGTCAAGGGAAATGGAAAAAAGCTTACAGCACCTGGTATTCCCAGGCGGTCTCCCATCCAAGTACTGACCAGGCACAACCCTGCATAGCTTCCGAGATCAGACGAGATCGGGCGTGTTGTGGGTGGTATGGCCGTAAGCCAAAGGAGCAGGCAGAGAAAGGCCGTTTATAGATGTCCATCGCCTTTTGCCAAGAAATGGAGGACGTGTGTGCTGATGATGACAAGTTCCTACCAAAGCCTCCCAGGACAAAATGATGACAATTTGGTCAGTGACAAGCACAATAGCTGGACTATATTGACCAAACTGATGCAGTGAGCCCTAATAAACTGCATGCAGCAGGAAGATAATCCCGCTTTTTGGCAATATTCGCATGTTTGCTTGTTCTGCCATGAAAACCAAGCGCTGGATTTTGGAAAAGTTATACATTATCGAAAAATGCTACGCGACCCAAACGTTACCGGGAAAATAATCAGTCCTGTTCATGTTTGTAATGATTAATCAAATGATCCTGGGGGGGGGGAACTGGATGGGACTGGGGTAAAGAAATGAGATGAAATACAATGCCCCTGTGGGAGGAGCAGCAGCACCCTCTGCTGTTTGTCAAGGGAAATGGAAAAAAGCTTACAGCACCTGTATTCCCAGGCGGTCTCCCATCCAAGTACTGACCAGGCCCAACCCTGCTTAGCTTCCGAGATCAGACGAGATCGGGCGTGTTGTGGGTGGTATGGCCGTAAGCCAAGGAGCAGGCAGAGAAAGGCCGTTTATAGATGTCCATCGCCTTTTGCCAAGA